>CM073779.1:14130264-14375264 GCA_037158775.1 Hetaerina titia
AAGAACACTCACAATAATATCTTGATAATTTCGACGGACTCGAACTCCGTCTTCTTCGGAAGATAAGATATGACTGAGGAAAAGGGTACGTGGTGCAGAGAGAGTAGGGGACGAGGGAGAGGGGAATAACAGGTAGTAGGGGAGGGTTAAAGGAGGAGGTTATGGAGGGGGAAAGGGTGGCCAGAGGGGAGCGGAGATGGAATAGAGAGGGGGGTGCGGAAATAGTAACAAGGGACACAGAAAACTAACAATTCATCCACCGATACCATAACACCCATGACCATGGCGTCAACTCACAAAGTCATCATAAGGGCTCGACAAGTCAAAACTCAGGACAAGGATGACAAAATGTATGCGGATGAAGAAATTGTCCCACCATCTCGCAAGAAACAAATCCAATCCCATCCACCCCAGCCCCCCCCACCCATCTAGTCAACGACATTGAGACCCGGATGTTGATTGGTTTTACACAGCCATATAAATGCCAATTCCATTGTTTTTAATTTTATAGGGTTGTCGGATGGGGGAAGGGATGATAGAACGGAAATATTATAACAGTGGTTGAAGGGGGTTTTGTGGTGGGAGGCATGTTTTGGGATGTGAAGACCCGCGGACGGGGAGGAGAAATTACATGTGGCGCGATGATTGTTCACCCTGAGGTTCAGGGGTGTAGAGCACTGGCCTATGTAAAATGCCGGGCTGAGTTTGCATGTCAAAAGATAGATTACATTCTGACATGTGCATGAGGAGTGGGGGAAGGGTGGGAGAGAGTTAAAACGTGGGATGGAGAGGGGTAGAGTGGTAAAAATAGGACAAGTTTTACATCTTGCTCGCAAGCACGGATTGGGTGTGATTCTGGGGGTGGGAGGGGATTTGAAAAGAGACTTGATGGATTTAAGAGAGATCCGATAGGTTGGCGGGCCGTTTGAAGGTGACAGTGGGGCATTTGGGAAGAAGGTTGGACGAAACGTTGTGATTTTTGAGGATGGGGTACAGGTGTGGATGAATTTGAGGGACTGAATGACAGGGAAGTAGAGAGTACACATTGAGAGAGGGTGGGAGTCTGTGGTTAAGGGAAACTAGGGGGTGTAGGAATGTTTTACAATTTTTTTGTGAAGGAGAGAATATGGGTATCCCCGTTGGAGGAGGGAGTGGTAAAGGTTATTGGGGTATTTGTTGAGGGTTTCGGGATGGTTGAGGACGCCCTATCTATCCGCAGTGCCCGCGGAAAGAGAGGGAGTAAGGGTGGGATCGTTTTTTATGGTAGGGTTGGCAGCTGTTGAAACGAATGTATTGTTGCTTATGAGTAGGTTCAGTTTGTTCCGTGGTCAGAAATTTGTTATTAGTTAGGGAAATATTAGCATCAAGGAAGGTGATCTGTGATGATGAGATGTTGGAAGTGAAAGAAAGAGATGTGGAGTCATTGAATTGGGAGAGAATTGAGGAAGTCTATGTTGTGTGGCCAGAGTAGAAAAATGTCATCAATATAATGAAGCCAGAGAAGGGGTTTCAGAGGGTACCTGGAAAGAAACTTCCCTTCCAGGACACGAGGTTAGCGCATGAGGGGCTGAATCTACTTCCCATGGCACAGTCCTTGATTTGGAGGTAAAAGTTGTTATTGAAAGAAAAAGAGTTACGGGTGAGGATGAAGTTAGAAAGTCAATGAGGATATCGGTGCTGGGAGTTTGAGGGCTAGGGCTTCCCTACGCCACTTCCTCTCCAAACGCCCTGTCTCGGGATGGCTCGGAGGGACTGGAGCTGCGGGCGGAACCGCCTCGCCGTGTCCTGGAGTAGAAGAAATGCTTCCGTCCATTTGCGTGGTCACTGGGAGCCCGTGATACTCCTTGTCGCCCCCCCCTCTCGGTTCCCTGTTACACCCGGATGGCTTTAGGGCGACGGCGGGGGAGGTTGGTTGGGGGGGTAGTCGGAAGGGGTGCGCGACCCCCGTAATTTCCGACGCGACATCATCTTCGGCTTCTGGCAGATGACGACTCCCCGCTGAGCGCCCGTCCTTTCGTCACCTCCCTGTCCCCCCCGTCCCTCTGGGTGAGCGGCACCCCGGAATCCAAGCAAGGGGTATTCCTCTCGAGCCTCCGACAGCAGATTGCTGTTAAGATAACCCCTCTCCGTCCGGCGGTTGTCTCGGGGGAAATCCTTAATGGGCTTCATTGTGGAGGCGCGTCGATTTTTACGGATGTTAACTTTTATGAAGCTCACGGGGGTGCAGGGGCGGGGTTGCAGGGGGGTCTTGGCGCGGGGGGGCGAAGTGAGGAGAGCGCCGAGGCTCGTGTGGTCGTGTCAAGTGAAGCGAACCCCTCTTCCCGCTTCCACTCATCTCCCGTTCATGCCTCCAGGTTTGCCCTTGGCAGCACATCCCCAGGGGGGATGGGTGAAGCGTGGCCAACGGCAAGAGAATGGCCCCCCATCCCTTGCCTCTTCTTCGCCATCCCTCGTGTGAGCATCGTCCCACCCACCGGACGAAGCTCTGCTCTCAACAATTCCACAAGTTTGCATCTCTGATTTGCATTCTTCGTGTGTTCAATTAAATTTTTCTCAACGCCTGGCCTCTCTCTACGCCGTGTGTCTCTAGCCGTCGCCTGGCGCCCCTGCATGTGAGAGGGGGTGGAGAGGGATGAGAGCCTATCGGTGAGCGTAAATGACAATGGTGACTGCGAATTCTTGTGTGGGGAAATGCCTTTGCATCTTCGAGGTTCATTATTCCCTGTGCCCAGCACTCAAAATTGCGAACACCTCGAAGTCATCCTAAAATGTTTGCCCTTCATAGAGGATACCGATTGGTTTCGTTCCTATAAGGATAATATTTACTCTTTTCTCCGCATCTTTCACGAGTCATTTCGAGTTGCTTGAGGAAAACTTTCATACTCAAATCAGATGGGCACAAACACTATGCTCTCTGTTGTCTTTGAGGTATCCGTTGTTCGCCAATTTTCCATTAAGTTTTATTTCTCCGTTACCAGGTGCATTTCTCAAATCCGAGGATGGGTTGAAAGCAATCCTCCAACTTCGTCCTATCTGTCCTTAGGTCCACCCTTGGCCTTGCACCTCTCTGACCCAAAACGTACACGTTGCCGCGTTCCCTCCGCGTTCCGAACAAATCCCGAGTACCTTCGAGTTGTGACCGACTATGCCATCCGTTCTACCCTTCCGTATGACCTCATCCTCAGACTCTTCTTCCAACTCTCCTTCCACGCACTTGCCAAGTACTGGATTTCTCTCTCCATTAAATCATCAGCGTCTGCATTCAGCTGCATGTTTCGAACGATCCTCTCCTTCCTTTTCTAGACTGCACTTGAAAGGGTCCATGGCTTCGGCCCATGCAGTGATCCACGCTCCATATCAATTTTTTCTTACACTGGTTCCTAGCTGATTACCAGATGTCGCGTGAATAAATATTCCATTCTCCCACGAAACATGGAGCCACGATAATGTTGGATTCACGGGCGACTCGCTCGGAGATCGCTCCATGGGGTCTTGACCTGTGCCGTGCGTCAGTCACATTGTTTCGACTTGGGAAGTGAAGCCCTTCGATTGCTTCCTTTTGCGGGCGTCAATTAATACACGTCTCAGGTATTCCGCAGATGAAACTCTGTATGCATTGTATCACTCACGCCTCCATTTCGTCGCAGTTTCACCTTCACTAGGTGAAATTGTTACTTCTTTCTTCAGTTCTTAAATAACTGTTTTCCAAGGAGAGTAACCTATCCCCGAGAGTAATTGGTATGGGGTACATATAATTGAAAGTGAGCATACAAATTTCACATTTTGATCTTTTTTATCCGGAAATAAACTCCTGATTGACAGGTTAAATTTATGAGAGGTCAATAAAAGGGATCGAAGATTGTCTGTGAAAGCTCTTTCCGTTTTCGTCAAAGAGTGAAAACAAGAGCAAGGCAGGTCCACCCGGTTGTCACCCACACCGCAAACGTATGGATTCAAAGTATCACCACGAGGTGAAACGTGAAGTCGTGAGCTCGATGTCATTCAGCTTTTCGGCGGCGGCGGAAAAGGACTCCGTGGGGGCGAGGCGGCCGGGTGCGGAGGGGGGGATCCGCGGGCCACGGCGCCCGCCCACCAGGGTCCGGCACCCAGACCGCCGAGGGAGCGGTGAGGAAGAAGGCGGCGGGCGTAGACGGAGGGAGGGACGCGCAGTCCGTCGTCAGCCGGGGGATGGCACGCCTGCGCGCCCCCGCACGCCCCCCGCCGGCCGGTCCCCAAGACAGATGCCCCCTCCGCACGCCCCCTCGCCCATCGCCAATTTTAAATCCATTCCCTCGCACCCCACCCCCCTCCCATCTGCCACACGTCCCCATGGATACATGCGCTTCCATTTGCGCCCCCCCCCATCATTCACGCCCCTGCCTCCTTCAGTCGCACTCAGGGGAAGCAGCCCCCGCCGCCAGGGGTGACAATGGGCACATGTTTTCACGGCTCTGTCGATCAATCAGATGAGAGCACTTTTGGGGTTTGACGCTTCGTCTCCCCATCCACGCGCGCCCGCACACACTGTTTCATTTTCAATTACCCGGCCGACTTCAAAGGGAATCCGATCGAGGCAGGGGCGCGGGGAACCGTTGGGTGCGTGTGTGGGTGGCGGTGGGGGGGGGGCGCTGCGCTTGAAAGACGTCGGCCGGAGGGTGCGGGGGCCGTCGGGCGCTCGGGAATTGCTCCCTCGCTGTCGTTCCCCGCGGGGCGCACTCTTCCCTCCTCCGTGTTGTGCGGGATGGGGAAAGGAGGTTTCCACGGCCCCAGGGTGGGCCCCGGCCCGCCGTCGTGGACCGACCGCAATAGCAGTAGACCGGGCGAGCGCGCACGAGCCCCCTCGGCTCAATCTTCCCAGGGTCCCACACTCGAGAGTTCCGGGTGTGAAGGAATTTGCAAATGGAGCTGCCTCTCACACGAACGGAGAGTTCACAACCCCGCGGGAACCCCAAATACGAATGTTGCTCCAAACGGGTATCAAATACTATTTTTTGGCGTATAGCCAGATACAAGATCGCTTTGACTCATTTGACTTTTACCAGTTCCCCAAACTAAAAACCCCCCTCAAAGGAAAAAGATTTGCCACCATTTCTGAGATAGAGAAAATTTCGACGGAGGAGCTTATGAGCTTAGAGGAAGAGGTAGTCCAGGAATGTTTCACAAAATGGAATCACCTTTGGGATAAGTGTATACGTTGTGGAGGAGACTACTTTGGAGGGGATCCCGACCGATCAATTGTTGGTGGAGTATTTTTTTAATAATAAAAATACCTGGGAACTTTTTGAACAGACCTCGTAGTTCTCGGGCATCTGAAGAATCAGGCTATATTTTGCCCACAATCATTTTTATGCTTCAAAATTTGGTGAGTATAATTTCACTCATTTGTTTTTGCCATTTTCTCTAGCTGGGAAGCGTTTCATCCAGTTTGCGGTGCCTTTTCGTGCTGTAAACGCAGGCATTGCTTGCATACTCGTTGCGATGATTTTCGATTTCTACCCCAGCATCCCTGCGACGAGTAACCGACCCTTGGCCGAACGACTACATCCCATCGCAATCCATAAGGATGAGGGGATTTTTCTTCGAGGAAAAAAGTGGCAGATTTGCCAGAGTAGTGTATTTCAAGACATAGAATTAATCCATAAAGTTATTTAATCAGTCAGAAGGCACACTCTCGATTATCCAACAGATGGAAAATTGAATGAATCCATGAGATGTCGGAGACGTAAGTCAGTTTTAAATGATTTAATGACACATTTCTCCTGATAAAAAAAATAATTCTTATGGAAATCCAGTAAATACCTCGCACTGCTGAAGGAAAACAATTATACTTCTTCCAGAACTAGCGGATTAAAAAAATCAATGAATCTGATAAGTAATTTGCCGATAGTGTTGGCACGAGGCCATCCTAGTCTTGAAGCGTGGAATGGAAGATGTCTCTCACGGACACCCCCGATCGGGGAGATGCTCCTTCCTTCCTGCGGCACGCCACACCCCCGCCTGGCCCTTTTCATGCACAACCCATCGCCCGCCTTCCTTTGTATTCGGCCCTCCTCACCCCCTCCCTCCCGGTCTTACACCTGACCTTTACACGGGCTCAATCGAATGCAACAGGAGTTGGAAGTATATTTGGTTATATTATTAAACCCGTTCTGCTTACGAACCTGATTTTGAGCGTCGACATAAACTCCATCAGAAATCTTTCATTCCATCGTTTATAATAGTCACCCAGAGAGCATGCTCCATTCAAACCGGCGAATTTCGGTCATTTTGAATGATGTCAGTAAGGTTTTCTTCGCCTCAAGTGAAGGGTTCCTTTCAGCTACCTATGGTAAATGAGTCCATTAAATGACCTCAATCTGCCGCAAACCATTTGCACGAAAACATAAAAGAAGAAGATAGCTTAGGTCCAGGCATACTCGATGACGAGATATAAGAGGCATTAAGTGAAACTAAATAAGGCCGTTGGGGTACACAACGTTCCTGTGGAACTATTGAAAGGTTTAGGGAAATGTGGGAGGAAGACTCTATTTGGACTGATTTGTAGTATCTATGAGGAAGGAATCTGGCCGGAAGACTTTGGAAGATCAGTGTTAGTTCTTATTCCCAAAAATGTAAAGGCTACGTCATGTGAGGATAACAGAATAATAAGTTTGATATCCCACGCAGCTAAAGAGGTTCTCAGGATCATCAACAAAACGACAGAGAGCAAGGCAAATGGTTATTTATGAGATGATCAGTTTGGGTTTAGGAAGGGGAGATTCACGCGTGATGCCATTGCAGTAATGAGATCGCTAATCGAGAGGAATATAGAATACAATCAGGACGTATTTGCCTGCTTCGTAGATTTCGAAAAAGCGTTTGATAGAGTGAATTGGGAAAAACTAATTCGTATATTGCAGAAAATAGGAATAGTTTGGAGGGACAGGAGACTGATCCGACCCTGTACATGTCTCAGACTGTTTAGGTGCGAGTGGGGAACGGAGAGTCCGGATGAGGCAGTGTTATGAAGAGGTGTAATACAGGGTTGCCCATTATCACCGGTGCTGTTCAATGTGTATATGGAGGAAATGATAAGGAGGCTTGGGAAGACCTGGATGTAGGAATGAAAATCGGAGGGGAATTCGTAAAATCGGTTAGGTTTGCTGATGACCAAGCTTTAGTCAGTCAGCGAAGGGCGTGCAAGCATTGCTGAGTGAATTGGAGGTTCAATGTGATAGATATGGGATGAGAATCAATGTTTATTAAATAAAGGTTATGCGATTTTCTGGAAAGAAAAACACTAAACTAAGCATTAAAATAGGGAGTTTGAGTTGTGAGGTTAAGAAAAAAATCGTAAAAACTGATATGGAACGTAGCTGTGTACGGCGCGGAAACGTGGTCGCTGAAGCAGGCGGATGGACGTAGATTGGAGGCTTTTGGGTGTGGAGAAGAATGGAGAAGGTGGAATGTACCGAAAGGAAAACAAATGAGGAAGGACTAAGGATGGCGGGGGAAGAGAGGGTTTGTTGGGAGAATTCCTATGAAGGAAGAAGAAATGGAAGAAAGGCGTATTGAGCGGCAGTGGGATGTTGAAGAAGGTGATAGAGGGGTTAATGTTGGGGAAGCGGGGAAGGGGCAGGGACAGGATAGGTATGTTGGACGGGATGAAGGGAGGAAGGGAATACACAGAGATGAAGAGGGACCTGATGTAGGTTATGTTACTAAATTGTGTTTTGTTAGGAGTCACAAAATATTTATTTGATAATTGTGTCCATCTAAAAACCTACCTTAACCGGTAGATTACCTTATAACAATAAAAATCGATGCTAGTTTTCATTTTGAAAAATGGAGAGACCTAAACTGTTATACATCAAATTTAATATATGAAAAATTCTTTCATCTTGCCTGTTGTAAATGTTGGCATTCTCTGCATAAGTTAGGTAAAAAAGAAAGAAAGATAAATAAGATATTCAAGAGAAACATTGAAAATTGTTTAAGAAGTGAATGGATAGGCATGGTTTAGCACTACAACCTATCACTTGAACATAAAGCAATGCAGTCCACCCAAGCCTCGCTTAGCTCCCATTGAACTCTCCCGACTTTGCATTGCTACGAAGGAATGGGATCGTTCGTCCCAGCACATTGGTAGATCAACGGACTGGTCCCAGGAATGGAACGGCAACGTAATGTAACGTAAATCGACCCCTTGCTCAAAACTACCTTCAAAGCACTTCCTAAGAAGGTCTATATTCCAGGAAATCCGATTCTGAATATATTAATTCTTCCAGATGGACCGAGTCTCTATTCATGGCTGGGGGAACTCAAGCAATGAAATTATCCATCATGATTTGTGATTTTCCATTGGTCATAAATACTCGAAAACTTTATAAGATTTCCTTTGTGTAGGGGCACCTTTTCCATTTCAGCACTCGGCGGAGAATTTCAAGATATCAGAATCAAAATTGAGATTCTCGGATTTAGAAGTTAAAACTTCCGCCCAAACGAGGATTTGAAGTGACGGAGGCTTGGCCGAGGAGGATTGCCGGGGGGTGAGGCGTCCCCCGGGGGGGGGAACCGCTTCTCTTCCCTCGAGCCCCCGGCCCCGCTCCTCCCGCCGCCGCGCCGCCCGTGACAGAGGGACACTTTTGCCGCATTGGGCGGCGGCACGCGCCCTCCCCCCAATGGGTGCGTCTCCGCCCTTCGCCTCTCTTAAAAGCCCCCATAGTCCCCATCTCCCGAACTCCCCCCCCTCTGTGATCACACTTTCCAATTACTTGACTGTCTGCCGCACACGCGAAGCGAGCTTATTAATGGTCGGGGGGTCGGGATGGATGCTGCGAAAGAACCTCCCTCCCCCTCCAGTGGTGGTGATGTTTTCGGGGGTCGGGGGGATGGGGTCGGGGGGGTGTGAAGGTCGTGAGTCGAAGTGAGGGGGAGAGGCGTGGGAGAAGGGGCCGGGGGTACGGTCGGGAACAGGGACTGGGGCCGGCGACGCTCCCTTGGGGGACACGGGGCTGACTTCCGTCGCACTTGTGTGCAGGGACTCCGTCGGATGGGGGTTGCCCGGGTAGAAGGGGGACGACGGGGGTGGCTGAGAGTAGGGGGTGGAAATCGTACTTGTTTGAGCGTCGCAAACGAGGGAAATTGAATTGATTAAGCGTGATATCACGTAAAGTGAGGGATATCGAGTGCCACGTATGACGTTTACGCTTAGCAAGCGAGTGGCGTGGTGGTTGAAAACTAAATTGAGGGCAGCGTGTGGATGGAATGAAAAAAGGGATCAATAGAAGGGGATACATTTTTCAACGGGAATAAAATCGCGATGAGCAAGCAGACAGTTAAAATAATATACATAGTATTGGTGACCTTTATGTGATATGGATTTTATGCACGAGGGAGAAATAATAGTTGATTGAACACATAGGTATGATGCTAAAGTTTTTTCACATGCTTAATTGCAACATGTAATGCTGACGTAAAACAAAATCTTGATATTAAATTGCCTGTCTTAGGCGAGGAAAAAATGATTTGCTATATGAGTTTTAATACTGTTGAAAGTTATGAAACTAAATTTTTTAATATTATTGCGCGATCGTTTGAGAATCACAGCGTACACATCGAAATAATTATTTTAAGAAGAATAGTAAAATTGTATCGGATGTATTCTTGATCCAAAGAAATAGTGGAATTTGAGAGACCAAACTCGTGATCTTAGGTCCTGTAAGATTCCTCGGTGAAACGTACTCTACGGATGCAATCAGAGAAAGCAGAACTGAGAAAGGGCATGATAATATCACCTTTGAAACTCGTTATATTGATGTCCATTTCCGATTTCTCGAGGCTGCGGTTGAAGAATATAACTGTGGTTGTTCATCGTCGACGTAGTCAGTTTTATCCTCTCCCTAGAGTAGAAGTCACTTGTAATGTTAACATTTGTTTCAATTTCTATTTCATTGTTTCCGATTTCCGACAAAATCACAGAGGCTTTTCTTTTGGGTATTTGGTACATATATTTATAAATACGTAAAATAAGTGCTAGAAATCAGCATCGACTAAGCTGATATTTTGTTCATAGCTAAAATGTTCAGTGATAATTGTATTTTGAACTCATTACTAATGCTCCTGTCATCGAGGTTTCAGTACTCGTCGTCAACATTGCAACATCACATTTTGTTTTGAACGACTTCGTAGTTCACATGACAAAGAGGATATCACTTCCAATTTGTTTAAAATTGTTTTCCGATTTCACTTAAAATGAGTAAAAGTTACTTGTAGTGCTGTTACACCTACTCAAGTTTCTGCCTCCATATTCAATTGTTTAACTTAGCTTTTTTGTTGCTCGAAAAACGCATTACATTTGTTTTATTTACTCTAATTCTCATTCTATACCTTTCACACTGAATTTCTAAAGCGCTCATTAGAGTTTACAAAACCTCAGGTAACAAACAAACTGAAGTTACATCATCCGCAAACCTGACTGATTTGATATATTCCCCACCGACATTTATTCCCATCTCCAGTTCTTTCAATGCCTCTAACCATTTCCTTCACATTTGAGTTGAACAGTAAATGTGATAATGGATAACACTGCTTTACACCTCTTCCCATCCCACCTTATAACCCATCACTCCCACCTGAGCTGTCTGAGACATGTGCAGGTTGCGGATGTCTCTTATTCCTTCAATATTTTCATACATTCTGCTATGCATTCATTAATTATACCCAATTTACTCTATTAAAACAGCTTTGTTAAATCTACAAAACAGACATTTACACCCTTATCGTATTATATGCTCCTCTCTATCAGTGAACTAATTACTACCATGGCATCATGTGTGCCTCTCCCCTTCCCGAACCCATATTGATCACCCCTAAGCCATCATTTGTCCTGCTCTTCACCATCTAATTGATTATCCTGAGAACCATTTTAGCTGCGTGTTCATTAAAATTTAATGTAGAAGATTAGAAATTAACAAATGAGATGGGAGCCTAGATTTTGAGATGATGGATCTGAAATATAAATGCAAGATAATAAAAGAAAATATAAAAGTGAGAACAAATGACATTAAGGAGTCTTCGGTGCAGTACAGTTTTCTCAAGCAGCAGAGTGAAAATTGTTTTGGACGTTTTAACTTAAATTGTCCCATCTATTCTATTTTTCCATTAATTTAATATCTTGGGTGATTATGTTCATGAACTGGGTTTCATTGTCTGTTAAATAATCAAAAAATGTAAATGAAATAACGTATAGCAAACAAGAGGGATTTCTCGCGATGCGAAAAGACAGAAAGCATTTGGGATAGTCCATGAATGTGACCTAATAGCGGTAGAATCACTTGGCATTACTGAATTTTAATTTGCCTTTATGGCACGGTATTTTTAAGGTTTTTATTGGATTTCGTTTATCAGCTGGGATTTCATTTGAATGAATGAAATCTGTTCGAAGCGGGGTCATTTTATATCATTAGATACCATCGGTTCCTATTTTACTCTTTATTAGTATTTAGGCATATTGTACTCATGGGTATGGTCTAGTATTCATTTGATGAGCATTCATTCATAATTAAAGGAGGTTTCGCATACATTTTGGAAGAAACTTTTCAATTTTGCTTTGAATTAATTAATTCTTTGAGTCTTTACATTAGTTTTAGTTGACTCTGACCGTACACATTTGTGGGTAGCGTTATCATTATCTTCTAGTCTTTAATCACGGTTTCAGAGCAGTTGGTGTAAATAATTTATTTTGTAGCATTGCGTTTCGTTTTCATGTAGTTACGTAATGCATGGTTCTCCCTACTGGCCGCATAATCCATGGACGTGCTTGCGTAAATCGCTCCATGAGGCACGGTACTTATCAGTTAAACACCATAATCGTCAAATGAGAGTACTCTCTCAAAGAAAAAAAAATAGTAGTCGTGATTTGCATGCATTGCATTCTGGTTGGATGCTACGAGTGCCATTGCCGGTTACCAACACTACCAACGCACATTGCCGGTTTCAGTATGACGATGAGTTTAGGACGCACGACAACTTTGCACCATAATTTCAAAGAAACTGTGGGAAATGCCGGGACAATACCTTCAACGGAGTCGTCCGCTAATATGCGTAACGATGTAAACATTCGAAAGTATGAGGAGCATTCGTCTTGACCGGGATTCAAACCCGTAAAGCACTCGGCCAGACATTGAGGGATCCGGATTTGAATCCCCGCCAAGGCGAATGATTTTTACACTTCGGAATCGTTGCATTGGAGTGCACGTGACTTAGCTCTTATCATTTCCTGTCACCGCGTCTTTGAATTTACTAAAAGTTCTTTACGTCAGAATGCAAAATTAAAATCGCCACAATTTCTGGAACACATTTTGTAATGAGAATTGTAGACATAAAAATTATGTTTAGATCGATATTTGTCAGCCAATATACCGCTAAATATTACTTAATACCTTATATACCACTAAATATTACTTTGGACATCAAATTCGAATACATTTATAAGTATTGCCGTTTATTGTGTAAGAAATTGAAGGATTTAATATCCACCTCGGTGATCCTATACCAACGGTCGGTACTTTTCAAACATTTGGCATAATGGTTCGGACTTCCCCTTAATGCCCGATCCACTATTTGTTTCCATTTAACCCGTACAGTACTTTGAGGAAAATATGACCATTGCTATTCTTAAGACATAATTTTGTGCGTTTCTACATTATACACCATGGAAACACGTATGGGCCCCTATGTTATGTCATTGCCACCACCGGGTTCACGAAATCCAAAGGTAGATCTTTTATTGTTGAAAAATTTTGCAAATAAGAGATAAATAAAACAAGAAAAGTGACAGAACAATGGAGATGGTATTTTTTGAGATTAATCATTGTGGACATTTTGGAAACCTATGGAAAATATCCTACCTCCCTCGTACGTGCTTTGGCCATCATGATTATTCCCCTAAGAGATATTTTCTTTACTTCAGTGCAACCCTTTGCTATTGTTTTCCCCTCGAGGTTTGACCACGAATACGTAGTGCACGGGAGAAACGAATGCTTGAATCTGTTCCTACGGCAGTCAATTTCTCTTCTCATTCTTGGCAATTGTCTGCCCTGACGATGTAATTGGGAGGGCTAATTGTATCTCCTATGTCGAATGCAAAACCTCACGAACGGTATCTTTGCGATATGCTTAACCTAGGGCATCCGCGTTCCTAATGGTTCCCACCTTGTACTTGTGCTCCCACCCCCACAGACTTGTAGTAAATGTGGGTAAAAGTGAACATGTTGTGTTCTTTCGCACGACTTTGCCACGACTCTGGCGGGTTTTCTCTGTACTTTGTTTAGTTCTGTAATTAGAGTTTATTTAGATGGAGCCAGGTGATGAGGTGTCGAATAAATGAAGTTTTACATCTAATGATTGTGCATTTCTTGAAAAAATAAAAACACGGGCAGACTTTAGCAATTGACACACACCGAGGTTTCGGATGGGCGTAGCAGACTACAGAAAATACCTGGGTGTCACTATCGCCTCTGATCTTAAATAGGGAAAGTGCATGCGCACTATTTGAGGCGGGTCCCTAAAGATGTTGGCATTCATCAAACGTAGAGTTGGAAAAAGTAGCGATGAAAAAGCTAAGGAGACGTGCTAATTTTCTTTGGTAACAAGCCATATACAGTGAGCAGAAAGCTTACAAGCAGATACATCTAAAAAAAACTTTGAAAATAACATGGAGCCCGGTTGAGCGGTGTGCTGACATATTCGTGTGAAAGAACAGAGAGCATCACACGTTTATTACAAGAACTGAGGTGGGAATCTTCAGCTATTCGAAAACTCAGGCCTAGATTAAACCTATTGCAAGTATACGAATCGTTTTTAAACACATGTAATCCAACGGAATAAGTGGTAGTTTCTGAAAACCTATTATTTTCATAAGTTGCGACGTCAGATTGAAATGTGTGGACTACTGTGTTCAACACAAGTGTCTTCATGCCCCATTTTTTCAGTTTATGTGAATAACATATTTTCCGGATGTAATGGTAGTATTTGATGGGACCAATGTCGAAGTAGTTGCAGCACCAAATATCGTGACATTTATAAAGAAAGAGATCAATATTTCCATAAACTATGCCACCCTATCAATGTAAATTTGTAAGTGAAGAGTGGTAATGCATTTGCACCCGGAGTTAAAATCTTATTCTATCATAGGATAATCAATCATATAATTAATACCTTAATCAAATGAGTATGAATTTGGAATTATTCACTAACTAATCTTTATATTGTTCACTGTGGAGAGCAAGACAAATGTCAATAATATTCAAAACAACAGGTTTAATTAACTTGGTTAGGTCAAAATGTTCCAAAACTTTAACGATATCCTTATTCAACCTATATTTTATTACCTTATACCCCCTATGAATTCTCTCCAGTTATGACCTTTTCTAGAAAACTTGGGTCATCGGTTACGGCTTGGAGAAAGTCCCGTGCAACTACAGTACGGAATCCTTAATGTTGACGAGATAAAAGAGATGCGACGAGGCAGCCGGTGACCATTCCGAAAAAGGACTTTGCCGATTGTCATTGGAAAGTGGAAGAGACGCTGGGATACGTGTGTTAGGTCCTAATGGGAGTACTTCGAAGGGGACTCGGAGACTTCATTTTTCTAGGTAGGCTGTTTTTCTCAAAATATCGCATGGCTGGATACTTTCCAGACATACCTCGGACGTGATAATGTTGCTTTTCTTATCGTGAGTGCATGATTTTACACGAAATTTAGTGTGTTGTTATGAAATAAAGAAAAAAGAAATGGATAATACGTATTAAACTTACAATTGCACCTACAGCATGACTGTTGTAATAGAAACTATGAACAAGTTCATTTCTGACATTCTTCCTTGAAGACATAGGACTCGGGCGTTAAAATTTTTAAAATTCATTCAAAATATACAGGAGCTACAAACGATGGTTTTTATTTTCTTAAACTTAAACCGAAAGAGCACGATGGCTGTGCATTAATGGGCTGGCCACACCTGCATAATATTCCGGAAACCGCAAGGAGTTATTTGATGACGCACGTGCAGAATGAACGAGACTTCGATCTGGCGACATGAAAAATCGTAGTATTCTAGGCGAAGGTTGTTAAACGTGGAGCCCACCCCTCACCAAGCCACCACGCACAACGTGAAATTCACAGATCAGTGGAACATGTGCGCTTGCTCCATATTCCTTCCATGTGTGCCGTCTGCGGTTGCCCAGAGAGATCTGGTGCCTGAAATATATCACGCAGCTTGGGTGAAACTGCGGAGGGTGCCCGAATGTGGTGTCACCAGGAATCGAATTCGGGACCTCCGGGCAATATCCAGGCGCTTTGCCCAGTGGACGAGGCGGCGCGCGGGGGGAGTGCTTCTCTCAGTAGAACCATCTTGAATCATCGGAAAGTCGACTACTTCCCACAGTCCTCAAACACGCCCATAGACGTCACGTAAATGTCTGTCCTTATCACGGTCAAGTATGTACATTTTATATCCGATCAGCAGGAAATTCGCAGAAAGATCAATTCTTGCGCTCCGGATTGACCGAGGAAAGACATCGCCCCATCTTCGGCGACCCATTCTCTGTATCCCAGTAGGGGGGAGGGAGTGTCGGTGGATTGGGCCGGTTCGTGAGGGGAAACTGCGTCCCATCCGCGAGGAAGATGATACACGCCTCCATCCACTCTCATGCCTCTCACGACCACTCCTCGTTTCTCTCTTCACAAAGAAAAGTCGTGAATGCTACCCCGCCTTTTGTGTGGATTAGCGGTCGCATCGACGCCTCCGAGCCCAAACACTACCCCCCAACGGCACCCGAGCACATGCCATGCACCCCGTACTGTGGTGTCCCTGCACCCGATTGGCACGGGATCGCGGCCGGGTGCGGTGCGGAAGATGAGGGCGACGACCCATCAATCGTGGAGGTGTCGAAGCGGGCACATGGAGGCACAGGGGGGATCACCCGGGGCCGCCCCTTGCACCCTGTCCCTCCGGCGTATTTTACGCGCGACCCCTCTCCCCCCGCCGCTGTCCCGGACCACTGCACAAAGGCCTCGGTGGAAGCAAGGGTCTTTTGGGGTCTTTTGCGGAAGATGCCCCTTTCAAAAGGTGGACCCCGGGGGAGGGGGGGGACTCGAGGGGCCCTCCGTTGATTGAGACACGATAGCAGCCAGCCTCGGGGCTCCCACTCGGGGAAGAGGTGGAGTTGGGCCCAGAATGCTTACTCCGACCCCCCGAAGACTGAACGATGGGGGGGGGGGGACCGCGCGCACATCCCGGGACACGGGCGTAGAAAGGTTGGTAGCACAGGGTGTGAAGAGTGTGTTTATTTCGCCCGTCCACATCCATAGTCGCACACGCAAGAAATAATTCTCGTTGTGTTATCGTCTAATCTCGACTGGATGGTTAGAGGGACTGAATGAAGGCCGCAAAATGCGACAGACGCCCGATCGCCCCCGGTGCTTGGTACTGGCTCTGGCTGGACGCGCTGATTCCTAGATTGGCGGTGCGCGGGGCCGTTATTCTTGGGCATCTATGAATCTCTCCTTATGTACGAATAGCAGTGGATTTATAATTTATTTAGGTGGTGTAATTTCTCGATAAATCAACTGTGTGGCCAAATGGTACAAATACGGTCCTAATCGATCCGTAAATTTTATTTTTTGTGCTGTTATCCGAATTAGTGTATGGCTATAGGCGTATCATCGAGTGACAACATTCGTAACCCTGGGAAGAGGAAGCGAGAAAACTTTCGTCCCGAGGATGTACCAAAATGGAGTAGTGATGGAGCTTTCGGTCTATTTACGAGAGCTTATAAAGATAACAGGGTTTTCAAAAATGGAACATTTATCTAGTTGCGTGCAGAAGGGTCGAAAGCCACAGGAGTCGCAAATATTAGAACAAATCCAAAGCCAAAATTGGCGACATTTGAAAAGAAGAATTCCTGACTTCGTATTGCGATCAAATTAAAGAGAGGGTCGGTAAAAAAACCGTCGGTAAGATACTAAAGAAAAGGACGAAAAAAAGGACGGTAAGAAACCGTCTGAATAGTATCAACTCTCTGTATTGATTTTGAGAATCGGAATCCGTGATCTCTGCAAAATAATATAACTTTCGTTTTGACCTTTATTGTCTCGTAATAATTCCAATTAGGCACAAAAAAAACCGTCAACAGTGACCAGGGAACAAAGAGATACAAGCAGCTTTCCTCTCACCTATCCATCCGACTCATTCTGGGGGCGCCGGCACAGACAATGGAGGGAGGCCGAGAGTAACTCGGGAAGTTCGTCCCGTTTGACGAATCATATCGATGAAACGAAGGCATTTAGCAGAAGCAAAATATTCGAAATTTTTAAAATCGAGCGGCGAACATAACTGTAAGAAAATTTGGGTAGAAATAGACTTGTAAAGTCTTTTGGTGCGTCTCGGATACTTTTTGCAAACACAAAAACGTTATCCGAATTAATGGCTGACGCAATTACATATATTTACCTCCTGTTATCTTCAATTCGACTCTTCTTTGTTTCCAAGAGTTAACAACCGCTTTAATTGAGATCTCTATAGTGTTCAATGATTGGGTTGCCGAAAGGATATTTCCCTTTCCCCTTTAGACTACAGAAGTGGGAAACATCACTTGCGACTCTACGAAATGCTGCCCTGAAATGGCTGCCGGCGAGCATCCTCACGCCACTCGCCATCGCTGGACGAGATCTAGATGAAGAGCTCTCATTCCTATCCTTCCCATTTCCATTCATTCCCATAATTCGTTATGTTCTTCAGATTCTTCGACCTCCCGTTATTTCATCGCCTTCTCCCGAGGTGTATTGATTGACCTGCTTTCCCATTCCAATGCCACTACATCCTCCGGGAACATCTGCTTCCTCCGCGGGGGGCAGAGAGGGTGGGGCACACCCCAATCGGTGACATGCCCTCTTAGAGTCCTCTCCTGGCTTCCACCGACATGGAGCCCGCTCCCCTCGCTCGGAAGGGCCTTCCCACCGAGGGGCCGCGTGGTGAATGCTGGGGGAGGATCCAGGGGAATTGATCTGAGGCCTCCTCGAGAGGAATACAGAAGTGAACGGCCCGAGCCCATGCATGGGCTGCTCGCTCGCCCGCTCGCAAGCAGGCAGGTAGGCTACGTCTGAGGTGCCCGCCCGCCTCGTCCTGAGTGTCGCTGGCAGTCGGAGAGTAATGTGGAGCACGTCGCTCGCCATCAATCTCATCTACTTGGAACATAATATATGAGTCAATATCCTCCACACCCTACCTCAAGTGAAAATTCACTTCTCAAATTGGGCACTTAGCAGTGATAGATTCCATTAAAATAAAACATAAATATTGAAACGAAAGAAGTAACTTGGTGATTCCTTCATAAAAAAATCATAAAAACGCCACTTAGGTTTCGACGTTGGACGTCGTCATCAGTCGGAGAGACCTTACCATGACGTCCAATTTCGAAACCTAGGTCGTGTTCCAGTAAAGCTCGTGTGGAGTTACAAAGTT
The DNA here is from genome assembly GCA_037158775.1 of Hetaerina titia. Lineage (NCBI taxonomy): Eukaryota > Metazoa > Arthropoda > Insecta > Odonata > Calopterygidae > Hetaerina > Hetaerina titia. The sequence goes on from CM073779.1 coordinate 14,148,768, forward strand.
ACTTCTTTCAAATCAATATGCTGAGTAAATGCCATATAGTTACGCCTGAGACAACAAATTGAACAAATATGGAACATGAAGATCCGATATCCTTTAAAACGTAAATGTCATTATCCTTGAGATTCCTAGCACTGTACCCCCTTTGCCCCCTTGGTCTTTGAGACGTGAAACGGAAGCCCCTTGGCCTCACCAACGGCGATGATTCGCGGGAGGCGGGGGATGGGGTGTGGCACACAATAGCGAGCAGGAACCCCCGACACCCGCGCCGCTCGGACGCTCTCAATGGCAGCGAAGAGCTTCCTTCACCTCCCCTGCCCCTCCGCCCCCTCCCTCTCCTCCCAGACCCCAGCCCCGTCCCCTGCCTTCCTTCCTCTGCCTCCACGGTTTCCTCTGCCTCTACGGTTCCACCCTAAGGTCTTCTCTAGCTTTCCGAGTCTGGTACGAAGCTACAAAAACGAATTCACTAGTGCCTCATCAATGATAGGCATGATGTATTAATGACATCAAGCACAACGGCCATGTTTAAGGAAAACGACGTGGCGACTAGCGACGGCTCTCGAAAATGAAGAGTGGCGCTGTGAGTGCCCGATTGCATCCGCCGTCGCTCTCACGAGTGCGTCGGTTGATGTTTTGTTCGGTACTTGCGACGATGAGAGAAGTCGAATGAAGTGAAATTCCTTCGAATTATGACTGCCCTCCAACGGCCGCCAAAGAAAAAGATATCGCTATTTCGGATGCTGTGAAAGACGAACAGAGTGAGAAAACCACTTCCCCAGCCGCTGGAGGTCCTCAAATTTAACAATCGATTTTTCAAAAATGATTTTCATAAAAAAAAGTGCACTGAAGCTTTAAATAAAACATCCAACGGAATACTCCGGCCTAATGGCACAACCGTCCACCGCCACCAACTTATGAGGAGTCGTCAGCCAAGCGGTGGACGAGAACATGTCGATAGAATAAAATGAATGCAGACAGGGAAGCCGATGATATTCTATTATGAATCAATCCTGAGAAAATATAAAAAGGAAAAATTAATTTCACGTTCTACAAAAAAACATTTGGCCACGTATTCCCCGGGATGTTTTTTTGCATGCATTATGTATTGAATACTGAATTTTTGCATCCGTCTTATTGACTCTCCTCATTCAAACCAGAAATGTAATTGGTTACCTCCGTACCTGGCGAAGAAAAATTTGGCAAGCCTTTTGTTTCGATGGGTCCGTTCACCATTTTGGGAAAAAAATTGCCTCTAAAACGGTGTCTGCAATGTCTGAATTTAGCCGATCCTTTAATTTTCAGAATGGATCTGAATGGAATTCCCACGTTCATGTATTCTATCTTTTCAGTTTGTGAAAAATTAAAATTTAATCTCATTGGCTATTGGTTTTTAGTGGAAAATGGTACTGAGTCAATGCGTTTTGACTTACTTGTAGCTCGATGACGATCATAATACTCGTATGTAATGTTCGGCTTCCGATATCATATGCACTAGGGATGAACATGTGAGTGCAACATCGATCCGTACTTTCCTTGAGGAATGCTAAAATTAAGGCTGAAATCCATCACCCGCGCTTCATTACTCAAGGTATGGAGTAGAATGGTCGTGGGAAAGGGCAGGGGTTGCTGCGGTAGTCTATGGTAGGAAAAGGCAGATCGACCGACGCCCCTCGCCCCACGTCGAGTTCCCCCGCATCAGTGGCTACCAAGCCTTTATGGACCCTCAACACCACTTTTCTCTCCCCTTTCATGAAAATCCCTCGGCAAGCTCTTCTACCCCGTTTAATGGTCGATATTATGCGGGCCTCAACGGAAGTCAATTCGAACATTTTTTCGCCACCAGTGGCATTCATAAAAATTTCCTCAATCATATGCCATCTCTGCGCAGAATCTTACAGTGATGTGCAATAGTTTCCATGGGCGTCTCGTAGCCTGTCTAATCGGTCGATTAGAAATAAAATAGGTGCACTACGACCTGGGAATGTTAAGAGAAAAGGGAGTTGTAGGGACACGACTTCGGAATTTGTCCGCTGCTAACGTAAAACGGCAAGGGGTTAACGTCCCATCCGACGGACGGCGTCATACGTTTGCGCTGCCCCACTTAACACGTCAAAGTGGAGATCTCGATAACTCTGAAAAATATCTATCGTCGCCTAGATTCAAACCAAATTATTATATAAATAGGCAATAGATCACGTGAGCAATATGTTACGTCCACATAGACATGTACGTATCCCTAATATATTTCTAACATAAAAAGAAAGAATAAATGAAATGGCAGTCACGTACGGAAAGAAAGAAGAGAAAAAAATTAAAGACATGTTTACGCACCGGTGTTACCATAGGTTAGAGTGTTTCTCACCCGAAGGTACGCAAAAAAAAGAAAGGAAAACAAACGAGGAAAGGAATTATTATTAGGTAATCTACGGGTTAAGGTAGGTTTTTGGATGGACACAACTGTCAAATAAACATTTTGTAACTCCCAGAGGAAAGAAATAATATATTTATTTACGGAATTAGTTGGGGTGCACAGAAAGGCCGCCACTTTCAAGAACGATTGTTTGAATAAACGGAGTCATTTCCCGCAGATGTCAGGATTCATTCTATATCCACGTCTATTCATATTAAATAATAAAATTGGGGGAAAATAATTGAGATCGTTTGCTGTTGCATTCATTCCTCAATAGCGTTTGTTCACATGACACCGCCATTGTGATGGGCGCTACATTGGTGTGAGACACCTTTGTCTCGCTGAGGACAGACGCGTCGCGTACTGCACGTACCTTTCATCTGGCTCCTACCCTTAGAGCTATTTGGCATGGATGACCCTACCGGGAGCAATTATCATTGCTGCCGCTAGTACAGCTCTATGGGGCACCTTAGGAGCACGGAAGCTCTTCCACCACGTCAAGGCTGTTGTCCATAGAGATGGTCTGTTTTGTTATTTGCTATTTTGTAATTAGATGCTTGGCGTCTCGTGTTGGCATGCAAACGCTAACGAAAATACTTATGCTTGCAGATATTATTCTCACAGCTTCATTGGGAAGAAAGTTTTTCTCGGGGCTTTAAACCAATTCTATGAGTATTTGTGTCGCGTTAATAAACAATTGAATGCCTAAACCTTTTCACCAGAAGGCTCCCTGGGTCAATAGCCATCTGTTCTACTCCGAGGCTCGAAGTTGATGCTGCCCAGAAGCCGAATCCGAGGAGAGTATCGCCATAAGGGTTGCATCAAGGCCTTCTATTGCTTTAAGAGTGGGTAATGTGTTTCAACAGCGCAGCGGATTTCCCACAATCCCGTGATGTGAAATGGATTTCGTTTCGGATTTGGATATTGTTCGGTAATCGATCGGTATGACTGATATCATTCAAAACTCCCAGCAGTGCAGATTCGGCGGAAGACAATCAGCAATCATTTGACTTGCTCGCGCGAGAGAGCGCGCCCCAAAGGTGCCGTGGGGCGAGAGCAGTTGGCTCCGCCCGCGCGCGCGCCTCGGTGTTGAGCGTTGTTCGGCAGGAATGACGTGGAGACGCTTTAACGTGGAGCATATTTGGAAGGAGTGAAGTATTTGACGCTTAAAAGGGATTCAAGAATTACAAAGTAAATAATTTTATTTCAATATGTTATGCAAATTCCATAAAGTTACGCCTGAGACAAAAAATTGTAATGAGAGATTTTACCAAGGAAAATTGTATCATTACGTTTGAATTGACACTCAGGAATACTTAATAATAAACAATAAACCGTTCCTTCGACATCCCAAAGCTCTTCGTTAGCTATGTAAAAACCTGTATTCTCCCAATTTATTAAGCAGAAATTGACCCATGTATTATACATATCGTTAGAATGACCTCAAGTATGTATGTATGTGTGGTACAAGTTTAATTAATTTAATTCTTGTGTTGCGTTATCGGCAGCCGTTGCTAAATGAAACCTGTTCCGTGCGCTAACAGCAAAAAGTGAAGGTAGCAGGTGATGAGGAATGCACTGCCTAGAAATTTTTCTTTGCTCCGTACACTTCCACATCCAAAAGCAGTGAAATTTTATCGATTTTTTATGGGGCGCCTGTATCTCCGTATAGCGGAGCTTGAAGTTTTCCAATGTTTAAAAGCGGTCAGACAATCAATTTCCAAGGAACATGAATTCTGGACTTCAGTCACATCTCTTACGAAAGTGGACATTAAGCCGCGGTAGATGTGAGAGAAGTTAGACGCATGCCACTTGAAGCACTATTAGAGGTATTGACATTTTGACATTGGGAAACAACAACACTTTGGCAACAGAAAAATTTGTACATGAGACATGAGCGGTGAGTTCAGAAAAACATCAAGGTTTATTCGCAGTCAAAGCTAATGCCACCGAAATCTAAGATGTTTATTTCGAAATTTTCACTGTAGATGAAACTTGGCTATATTATTTTGATCTTGAGAGCATTTACAAGTGTCAAAGATCTCTGAGGAAATCTGCGGACTCATCAACACCAGAGATGCAGAGTGCTGGTTTCGACTAGGAAACCTATGAACATGTCACTTTTCGATATTCAGGGAAAGTATTACCAGCATTCATAGCCGATACGGAACTGTGAAAAGACCTTACTATAGCGATAAAATAAAAACTCTCAGAACCTACATCAATCGCAAGAGGTCACTTTTCAACCTGCAGCAAGCTGGTAGGCTCACCAAGATAATTCACGGCCGCACGTCCCAAATGTTTTCGCTAAATATCTCACGAAAGTCAATATGAATTATGTTCCTTTTCTTACTGCCCAAACCTAGGCTCATACGACTTTTTCTTGTTCCCCAGAAGGTGGAAAGTGTATTTCAGCACCCGAAGTATTGGTGAAGTTTGCCGAGTTGATTGGGAAGGTCCTTCCAAAATATGGCATATAGCTTGTCTACAAAGATGTGGAAAAAAACTTTTGCCAAGTGAACTGTTTTGGGAAGAACCGTTAAAAATTGAAGGATCAGTAAAGTTTTGATGTTGAAAAAATCATTACCACTGTTCTTGGAACGGCCCTCGTAGAATAAGTAAACACAGGGTGGTGGTGAGGGTAAAACCGAAACGTTTCGTCTCGTGCTCTAATTTATCATAAATGGAAAGCCTAATCCAGTGGAGATTACCATAAAATTTTCCCTTACGTACTGCATCTACCATTTACGGAATCTCCGATTACTTATGGCATTAAATAAATGTTTTTTATATACACACAACATTTCATGAATGGTTCACAAATCTATCAATTTCACGTTCATTCTACTGATAGTTTTACAATGATACAGATCGACATTTTCCTCTCATTTGTATGCAATTACGTACGTAAGTAAGAGGATTGAACGATGTCACCATAGCATTTAAGTCCAGCAAAAGTGTTGCATTCAAGATAAAGACATTTTCCTCTCATTTGTATGCAATTACGTACGTAAGTAAGAGGATTGAACGATGTCACCATAGCTTTTAAGTCCAGCAAAAGTGTTGCATTCAAGATAAATTATATTTTTACCGGCTACTAACCTTTGAAATGGGTAAGATTTCAAATTTTTAGGAAACACAAAATTAAAAATATTTGTTCTAACCCAATAATTGAAAATGCGAGACATCCACTATAGACGTTAAGGTACGATATATACTTGAATGTTAGGACTCAACGCGAATACTCATAATATGGGATGAGATGAAAATATACTTACTCGAGAAAAATGATCACCAATAATCGTCATTTAAATCACATAAAGGTCAAAGTGAAACAACCTCAGGAAAATGTTTTTTTTATTCGTGCAACACCGACCACTTTTCGGGACCTTTATTTTCTCTCTTTCGGAAGATTTGTTTGAAAAGCTTATAAATTTATAAAAGGCATGTAAAAATAGTACACTGAAGTATAGTTATGTAGAAATTTCATACGTGCCACATTCATTTCGCTTCAAGTCTGAGCGTAATGAAATATACGAGTAAATGCACGAAATAGCTTCCAACCTAACTCAAAAGTATTTTCCACGTTCATTACCTCTCATATGCAGCAGAAATAGAAAATACGGAGCTATTAGAAGACTGGTTCCCGAGGAGCGAGAATACAAAGAGCGGCACGGGGGGGGGGTCTATGGCCGATGGCGCGGCAGCGATCAACCGCGTGTCACTCCGACACCCCCTCCCCTCCACCCCCAACCCTTCCCCCTCCCCTCCGCCCCACCCCCGGGGATCATCTTCTGCACATCCGAGGGTGGTCATCAGCCCGCCGCTCCCCTCCCCTCCAGTGGACGGGCGTGGGAAAGAGGGGGTCGCGCGATGCGGCGGCCCGGGGGAGGGGGAGCCCTGTGGGGGGCGGGGCGATTCCCCCATTGTCCTGGCCGGCGCGCGGTGGATGGACGCCCGGCCTTTGTGGCCGGCCACCTGGCTGGGACACCGGCATTCCTGTGCGCTCCTCTCCGGGCCAGAAGCGTCGCCCTCCCTCCCTTCAACGCCCTCCTCAGCCCCCCTCCCGCGAAGTCGTTCGCGAAAGCGGCCCGACCGCGTCACAGCGACCCGCACATGCCGAGCGCCACGGCGCGGCAAGGAAATGCTGCCGCACCCGGGTGAGCATCCTGTGGCACGGGACGGCTCACTCCGGTGACGTTGCTTCATTTGGACCGTGGCACTCCGGTCCTAACTTCGCGAACGAAGAGTTTTGGCACTTTCAGATATGTGGCTCGACTGTTGCTGGAGATGAGACGCGCGATGGATATGGAACGATCTCGTCACTTCCACTCTGTGACCACCGTTACGTTTAAATATTTAGCTCGGCGCAAAAAATTGACTGCCCTCTCAGCCATTAGGCACGCATCTCATGCCGTGCGAAAAATTTCTTCAAGAATGGCAATTGCTGCCATCCTTATGAATATGAGACGATCCGTGGCAATTCTGTAAGGAGTAAGATATTTCGACTCCAGCAAATTCATCGCCATTAGATAATCTCCTCTTCAAACTTTGCCAATGAGGTGAAAGTATTGCCTCAACGCTTTTGGTATTAATCCGAGACGCGATGGAGGTCTAGATTGGGCAATACACACGGGGATCTCCGTGGAAGAATGTCTCCTCCATCGATCATGGCCGAGGCGAAATGCGATGCTCTTCTAAAGGTTTGGAACAAGAATATCGATATTATTCCCGAGTGCCCTGGGTTGCTACATCAACGACCCAACTAAGGTCAACTAAGGATCATTGGGAAAGTTCTCGTTCGGTCCATGGCAAATAGTCATTTTCGTACTTTCCCTATTTCAATGCACACCTTGGAGTCACGCTAATATCTGAGATAACACGAGGAACGGACCCCTGCTGAGCAGCGTAATGTACATTGCGTTCATCAAGCGAGTGGATTGGGTGAATATTTGAATAAGAAAGTGAAGGAGAGGCGGTATTCGCCCTGGTGAGACCCAACGATGAATTTGCATTGAGTATTTGGTACCCTGGGTGGGGCCGATTAACTTCTGAACTGAACAAGTAACGGGGAGCAAGAATAGCTACCCGTTTTCAGAAGAATCGCTTGCATCGAAGACGAAGAGGAAAACATCATTATTGGATGTCCTAAGTCACTAAGCCACAGGAAGCATGGCGATTACATGCTCAGCTTATATTTTACATGTATAATAATAAATAAAATTCATCGATGACACATAGGGCATAGTTTCTGCGGCACATTTCGTTGGCAACCCGGCAGAAAGTTGGGATGGGCATCGGTAGACTACTATATGAGCAGACCGATTGAAATAAGTGGTCTCATTTTTTCCTCGAACATCTTGAGACCAGAACATTACGAACCATATCTTGCAACCGATGAAACTTCCGATATGCCATTTACCACCAATTAATCTGTTGGTTGGTATGAATGATGCTGCTGTATTTAATAACATTCCAATTAATGTAGATGAGAATATATTACTTGAAAATAAATTTCAGTACCGGCATTAACTTTTAGTTATTCAAGATAATTCATTATCATGTTAGCGAAATGTTGGCAGACATTATAGGTTAGAGAGCAGTAGGATGGGTTTTACATATTCACACGTTGCATTTGCAGAAAGAGGAAGAGAAGGGAAGTTTTTGCGGAGTAGCCGTGGATAGGCATGTCGTAAGAGGAAGTGCTGGTGCCTCGGGTGCTGCGGGTGTGTACATAAAGTGCCTCCCCGGGTGACATGGTGTCTTGCGGAGGGGTGAAATGGGGTGAGAGAGGGAGAGAGTTGGGGGACGTTGGGGCAGGGGTAGGTGGACGAAGGGGGCGAAGGCCGATGGGCGCGGTGGCAGAAGGGAGGGTGTGTTGAGTAAATGGGGGAGGCAGAAGGGTTTTTAAGGGTCCGAGGACAGTGTTAGAAGCATTTTGAACGGTGGAATCAAAGTGGATAAGGCTTTGCGGGAATCCCGAAAGGCTCGATTCTTTTCAAAAACATGGCACTGCATAATGGTCCCTAGTGTCCGCCATGACCCACATATAATACGTAGACTATACGTACATGTAAATGAGGATGAAAACGTTTAAGTCTTTTCATGTGGCCTATTACCTGTCATTATGCAATTTGTAAAAATAGTGAAGGGGAGGCGACCCATGACAGCGGGGGTCATTGACGCCATTAGGGATAGGTGGGTAATTCGGTAATGGTACGATGTTCAAGGAATGGAGGATGGGTAGAGATAAATCCGGCGTCCATATTATAATTCTGCGCTTAACAAAGTGCACCAAGGGGTCATACTGCTTAACGCCCTATTCGACGGACGGTGTACCCCACTTCAAGTGCTCTACATATAGCACTACAAATAGGGATCGGGATACAACTGGAAAAAACCGCCATATATGGGATTGGGACCCGAGGCCTTGGGTTTAAGAGCCAGTAAATTACTCAACGCACCATCGCGACTCTCCATAAAGTATTTAATGACTTTAGAATGCGCGGAACAGAGGAGAACTTCTCCAGTTATGTTTGTGGCAACACGTATATTTTAGGTTTCTATCACCTTATAATGAGTTTGAATGTGCTCGGATATCGACGGAAATTCGGTTGGCAAAGGTCATCATTTTCAGTAAGCATAGCGAAAGGGAATATCAAATTAGCACTGAAGTCCCAGCAGGATGGTTAAATATTACGCAAATGAAGAAGGCATTAAGATTTTCAGGTTATGCAACAAAGATCGCTTAAGATAAAATGTACTGGCTAAGGATAAATGTAATTCAATCACCCTGCATTTTTTCATTGAAATACCTATATTTACATAGTTTTTCAATAATAATTAAATTGTTGTCAATGATTTTAAATATAATTGTACTTATTAAATTGAGAACTACTATTAAATGAATTTCATTCTCGAAATCCACGCCTTAGCCTCCAGGTGATGAAATCAACCTCAAAGTTACATAAATAAATTCTACAGAGTGATCTTATGACTAAGTTGCTTGTTTTTGGATTTTGAACTGTTTCGGAGCTTATTTAAAATATGATACCACTCATAAAGACTATTCAGAAATTAAGAATTCAACAATTTATCATATTCTGACACGTTTTCATGCGTGGTCTCGATATTTTTTTATGTTTTACAGTATTATTACATCTTATTATAAGGTAATCTACCGGTTAAGGTAGGTTTATGGATGGACACAACTATCAAATATTTTTTAACTCCAAACAAAACCCAATCCAGCAACCTACTGTACATCAGGCCCCTCTTCATTTTTGTGTACATCCCTCCTCCCTTCATCCCGTCCAACATCTCTATCCTGTTCCTGCCCTTTCCTCGTTTGCCTAACATTCTCCCCTCTATTACCTTCTTCAACATCCCACTGCCGCTCAATGCGACTTTCATCCATTTTCCTGCCTCCATAGGATATCTCCCAATAAACCCCTCTCCTCACCCGCCATCCCCAGAACTTCATCATTTGTTTTCCTTTCGGTCCATTTCACCTCTATTCTTCTCCACACCCGCATTTCAAAAACCTCTAATCTACGTCCATCCGCCTGCTTCAGCGACCACGTTTCCGCGCCATACAGAGCTACGCTCCAAAACAAAGTTTTTACGAATCTTTCCTTAACCTCATTACTCCATGTCCCTATTTTTATGTTTAGCTTAGCCTTTTTCTTTCCAGAAAATCGCATAACCTTTGTTTTATTGATATTGATTCGCATCCCATATCTATCGCACTGAACCTCCAATTCACTTAACAATGCTTGCACGCCCTTGGCTGACTGACAAACTAAAGCTTGGTCATCAACAAACCTAACCGATTTTACGAATTCCCCTCCGATTTTCATTCCTACTTCCAGGTCTTCCCAAGCCTCCTTAATCATTTCTTCCAATACACATTGAACAGCAGTGTTTATAATGGGCAACCCTGCCTTACACCTATTCCTAACACTGCCCATCCGGACTCTCCTTCCCCACTCGCACCTGAGCAGTCTGAAACATGTACAGGGTCGGATCAGTCTCCTGTCCCTCATATCTATTCCTATTTTCTGCAGTACTTGAATTAGTTTTTCCCGTTCACTCTATCAAACGCTTTTAGAAGTCTACGAAACAGGCAAGTACGTCCTGATTGTATTCTATATTCCTCTCGATTAGTGATTTCATTACTGCAATGGCATCACGCGTACATCTCCCCTTCCTAAACCCAAACTGATCATCCCCTAAGTAATCATTTGCCTTACACTCTGTTTGTTGATGATCCTGCGAACAACTTTAGCTGCGTGGGATATCAAACTTATTGTTCTGCAGTCCTCACATGACGTAGCCCTTACCTTTTTCGGAATAGGAACTAACACTGATCTCATAAAATCTTCTCGCCAGATTCCTTCCTCATAGATACTACGAATCAGTCCATATAGTCTTCTTCCCACATTTCCCTAAACATTTCTTTAGTTGGGCAGGAATGTTGTTTACCCCCACGGCCTACTTTGGTTTCATCTCCCTTAATGCCCCTTCTATTTCTTCGTCGAGTATGCCTGGACCTAAGCTGTTTTCTTCATTTACGTCATGTTCCTTTTCAATGTCTAACCTTGTTAGCCTAAGTTCTCTACCATACAGTGTTTTCATATATTCCTTCCATCTCTCTTGGGTATTTTGTGTCGACTATTATCTTACCCCACTTATCTTTAACTGTTAGCAAAGATCTTCCCTTCTTACTTCCCGATAATAATTTAACCTTGCTGTATAGAGCAAAAATTTCACTCTTCCTCTGTAAACTTTCCATATCCTCGAATTGCGTTTTCCACCATTCTTCTTTTGCTATTATTACATCCACTACAAATGTAATTCTTTAATTATTGCTTTTCGGTAGGTTAACCGTTCCTAATATTTATGAAAGAAAATCGTATGACAATCGATGGAGAATGGTCTGCCAATTGGCAAAGAATAACTTACGTTTAATGCAATGAATTTCCCCAAGAAATTCGTATATTATCAATAAAAGAACAGGTTCTTCCACGTGCTAAACACACGTAACGTACATCACGTAACAACCAAGGGTGCATTCATTAAGAAAAATAATACCTCTGCAGAGGGAAAATATTTAGCCTTTACTTTGCACTTTTACAAGCTTCCATCCACTAGATATCACGGATAAATGCAATGGCATTACTTATTTCTCGAGTGATATGGAGAAAGGTAAAGGTGTCACGGAATCCAGAACGAATGCCCGGGGCCGTTCCTCTGTCTCCGGGAGAGGATGAGAGAGGTCCAAGCAGGATGGCCTGGAATGGCAGCGGGGGGGGGGGAGCAGGGCCGGCCATGAAGGAGGAGGCCCTCGCCCGTCAAACCGCGGTCATCACCTTCTCCCCCCTCGCATTTAATTCCTCCCCGTGCACAAAAACAAAGCCCCCCACGGACGGACAATGGGGAATGCGAGGGCGACAATGGGGGGGAGGACGGGAGGGGAGGGTGAAGAGTACCCTGACGCTCGTGGAGGACATTCACGTCTGAGTTCGGCGTCTGAAATGCTTACGCCCTCCCCCTTCCCCCGTTCGTATTTCCCAGTCATTCATATCAGACTGGGGGAGGTTTTTCCGAATCAACCTCTTTTGGCGTCCAACAATGGCGAGGGGGCCGCGCAGCACCGGATATGCCGTGGGCTCATCGCCCGGCGAGATGACAAAAAGGCGACCAGATATCCACGACCTCTGGCACACTCTCGCCCGCTCCTCTTCGGGGGACCCATGGGGGGGGGGCGACGGACGGGCTAGAGGGGAAGGGGAAGCCCAGATGGTGTCGGGGACCGCATTCCGTTGCTGCTGCTGCCGCGATCTTGTGAGCACAAAGGGCGCGCGTAGGGGCGTCGTCCATTTGGCTCGGGAGGGAGACGCGAAAAAAAGGAGTTTGTTTTTGTTGGGCCGGGGTGAGTGTGCGGTGGGTGAGTGGGCTGGAGGGGGCTGCTTGGGTCGATGGTGCCACCCCCATTTGGTGATGGGACCCAGAGCCCCACTCCTCTTCTCCAACGGCCGCCGAGCGAAAGTCCGGTTTCAGAAATTCTTAAACAATTATGACATTAAACATTATGACACATAAAACGAAGATAAAAAAATATTTTGAGCCGTGTGCAATCATTAAATTTGATCCCTATGTTGTTTGAGGTCTGTTGCGATTCAATTTACGAAAACCTATCATTTTGCTGGCGAAATTATGACTTTAATCTTATCGCGGCAACTGTAAAATTAATATCCCTCTATTCCCAAATACACTATTTATCCGCCCGCTAATTCTATGGGATTGTCGCTTGCGATTTCTGCGGAGGCAGCCTCTCATGTTCCATCACCTCATTCCCCAACGTCCATGGCCCCACCTTGCCTCCCCTTCCGCCTTCCTGGCACCAAAGACAGCAACCCTATGAGGGAGAATCATTTGGTGAGCCTTTTAGGTCAGCGGGAAAATTCTGATTTTCTGAGGTCTGTTCTATTCTCCTTCCTCTGCACGGTGTATGAGCCTACGAATACTTAACGTACGCATCACAGCTGCCCCACGATTCGCCCTTTGGGACCTATGTTAGTACCATGTTAATGACTTATAATAGTGTTTCGTTATGTTAGTGCGAATAATGTTGAAGTGCTCAAAGCAGAAAATGTAGATGAGAAAGGAAGTTCCGCGATTTAATTTCTTCATCCACATCTTGTAGTGATGCTAATTGTTTTTGATAGAGAGAAAACATTCCCCGGCTACACTTCTCTTGCTTAAATTCTCGAATGAAACCTTAGCCAATGAAAGCTGATGGCATCAAGCTAACATTAAATACATACTCGCAATACTTTTAGTATTTCCCAATGCGCATTTCCCATCAAAGTTAGAGCGATATAAAAATCCTTATGTTCGACTTGTTCCCAGGAGAGTGATACAGGCATGATTAATTATATAAATAAAACTTCTAGCCACTAATTATCTCCCATAAAAAATCATTCGTTTGAATCCAGTTGAATGTCCGGTGATGGCACAAGACCGACACAATGGGCCGACACAATGGGTGAGTGTTCTTTCATAAGGGAAGGGAATTAGATCCACGCTAGAAAGATTTCGATTTAAAATTTTTTTCATATTTATAATTATAGTTCAGTAATCTCTTCAAAATTTTTTTAATATGCCGACTCAATTCGATACAAATCTGATATTTCTACTCACGAAGTCCTTGAGATGCGGCAGGGCATGGGCCGAAAGAAAGTACGGCCATTTCGATCAACGGTCCCGAAGAGCGGCTTCTATGTCAATTTCCATCGACTCCCGGCCCCGCTATACATTTCCCCATCGCTTCCTCTCATTGACTCTCCCCAATTCCTCCTACTCTCCCTATTTCCTCCCAACTCTCCCCGATCCCTATTGCTCTCTCCAATCCCTCTAACCCTCCCCTTCAGCAATCCCCCAGACGCGGCGCGCTCACCCTCACCCGACCTCATCGCCGATGAGGGCTGTGCTGCTGGCGGCGAGTCAAATGGCAGCCTTCAGGACGCGCCTCGACCGAGACGAGGGACGCCCGAGCAGTGCATCGTGCAAAGCCTTTCGAGCATCGCTCTCGAAGATGATGGACGCGTATATTCGACTGGTGCGCAGGCGTGCCTGTGCAGTGGATGAAATGAAGCGAGTAGACTGGAGAATTCAGGGGGAAGTGTGGTGTATGGGTGGGGGGAAGATAGAGGAAGGCTGGAGGAAATATGAAGGCAGAAGATGGATGAGAGAGATATGAAGAGATAATGGAGCGTTTGAAACCTTGATGAAAGGGCGGATTTGATAGAGGCCGGGCGGAGAGGAGAGGAGAATGGGCGTTGGAGACGGCGGAGTAGTGTGTGAAGGAGTCGGAGGAGGAAGCGAGAGAGTGGTGTGAGGGGCCTTTGTGTGCTGCGGGGCGGAAGTGCCTTCATAGCTGTTTGTCGGAAGTCGGGCCGGAGAGATATCGGCGACGACGCCGGGCCCGCGGAGGCAGCCCCCGGTGCGGTGTCTGGGGTGCACCCGCCTTGCCCCTCCTGAGGACGCACCAGGGGCGCCCGGACGGGAGGCGGGAGCCCGTCTGATGCTCATGGGATTCACTTCCTCCCCGTAGCGAGGGTGGGCGTCTTGCCGGCCGTAGTCGGGCGACAACCTGCGGAGGGATGGGGGGGGTGACGGCTAGGGGGCGTGTCCCACCCTCCGAGAGGTCGCTGGTGGGATGTGGGCGGTCTCGCTCCGGGCGCTTGTTTCCGGAGAGGAGGGTGAATGTGGGATTTCTTCGCACCTCATTGCATTAGTCCTTGCCAAACTATTCGGATAGATTTCTAAGAGTGATTTGGAGGCCGTTTTTTGTTTCTAGATGGCCATGATTTAATATCCACCTGTGCCCAAAAACTGGAAACTGCTAATTGAAATGATATTTCACTATTCTTGGAAATGAGGAAGTGATCACCATGGAAAATGTTAGTTTTAGGAAGGTTTATAGTGGCTGCGAGCGAAGAATTGTAGTGGTTCTAAAGTGCATGACCCTTTCAAATACCGAATCATTTTCCTTCGTTTTTTGCAAATTACATTTAGTCTAATAAAAACTTATGATGATCAAAATATGCTTTTTGGAAAAGATAGGTTTTAAGTGTCAATTTGTTCAAGTGTGTGTAATTTTTTTTAAAATCAGAAATATGCCTTTATTTCAAGTTTCAATAATAATTATCCGTTTTCTTAAATGCTCTACTTCGCGAAAAAAGAATAAATTGAATATGTTATGACGAAAATAATATTCGCTGAGGCAAAGAAGATATTTAATAATTGGGAACCGTTCAGGATGGAAATATTGCCAAAGGGCCGGGAGCATGTTGGTTATGCCCAGTGTATCATCGCTGAAAATGGAGTGTTCCGCGTGAATTTTAAGGATGAGCGTGCCCCATGTTGGCAGGGAAAAGTAACATTTTTTCCACTGGAATGCTTCTGGTGGTCCATTTGCCACCCCTGATTGGTTGCTTTCCGATAACGCGCAGGGGCTGCTTTAAGTGGCGCTGTCACGCTCCGAGGCCGCGGACCGCCAAGGGCCGCTGAGGGTCAAAGCCCCGGGGAGCGGGTTGCCGGCTTGTCCTCTTCCATCTCCCGCATGCGTTTTTACCCCGAACAGACCCATAATGCAAACGTCCATAGTTGCCCGTTTACTTACTTCACCTAATTTGTTTAGGATTTCTTGTAATTTAGTGGGGTATTATTAAATGATACAATGCCAAGTTAGAAGATCAGTGCGATAGGTTATTATAAGGTAATATACCTGTTAAGAGAGGTTTTTAGATGCACACAACTATCAAATAAATATCTTGTGACTCCAAACAAAACACACGCGATATGTTTGGGATGAATATAAATGTAGAAAAACATTATGGGGTTTTCAAGAAAGAGAAAAGTTACAGGTAAACCTGTAAGTTAAACTTTAAAATAAGAGGGCAAAAAAAAAAGAACAGGTGGGACGGTTTACCTATCTCGGACGGTTTACCTACCTCGGAAGGGCTAAAATGGTCAAAGTAGTAGGGACATAAGGAGATGAATTCCGTTAGGCAAAGGAGCTTTCGCAAGGATGAAATGTCAGGGACTTCGAGTGAGTATGTTAAGACTTGTCAAAACTTTGATAAGGAGCGAGGTTTTGTACGGCGCGGAAATATTTTCCTTGAAGCATGATGATGGGTGTAGAATGGAGGCTTTTGAAATGTGGCCGAGGAGAGGGATGAAAGAGATGAATTGAAGCGAAAGGAAAACAAGTGAGGGCATTGCGAAGGGAAGGGGAGGAGATTACTGGGAGAAATATACAGAGGTAGGAAAAATTGCTGCAGAGCATTTTGATTGGCGATGGAATGTTGAAGAATGCGACAGAAGGGAGAACGTTGGGCGGACTTGGAAGGGTTAGAAATAGGATAGACATGTTGGAAGGAATGAACGGAGGAAGGAAGTTAGAATTGAAGAGGGGGCACTGTAGTGCCTCACTTCAGGTTGTTGTGTTTTTGGTGAGGAGAAACTGGATGCAACAGTTTTAGCTCTGCCCGACCAAAACCCACCATAGCGCTTAGAATACCATAAATAATACTATGAGATATTATTTAGCACATTATTCTACCCTGGTTGTGTCATCTTTACGGTTTATATGCCATTATTTAGAAGCGTTTGTGCCTCAGTTGATGTCACTTTCCATGCGTTTACATATGACCCCTGGGGCATTCTCATTCCACTCCAACTGATATCTTTAGTATGGTAATCGCTTAATTATATTGTGAAATATTTTTTTAGTTTTTATTACATTAGGGTTAACCATTAGCTCAACTTTCGTTTAGATATCATACTATGAGTTTGAAATCAGAAAGAATTCAATAAACTGGTATGCCTTTACTATCCGATCATATCGTCAATAATCAATGATATACATTGCTGAAAATATGTTAGCAGATAATTAATAAAGAAGAAGCATACGAGCAAGTACTGAAATAGGCGTCAGCAATGCAATTAGCTTCAGTGCTGACCCATCACTTAACCCTTTTGGAAGTTTTATAAAATAACTTAAATATTGTACAGCACCATCCAATTCATCCATTCAAAGCCAGTGGTGGCTGTGCATTTGTGTGCGAGGGAAGCGGGCTGTATTTTTCCACCAGGTTGCCTGACATGGAGTAAACGCGAGAGGCCTTCCGGCTTACCCTTTCGTATTTTTGTCGAGGCAATATTCTAATGTTTCCAGGGATCGGCATGAACGATCTCTCGGACGCATGTCATCTGGGCGTTCACGTCTTCCATTTCACAGTGACATCTAGGTTCTGTCCCCTCTCCGAGCCCTAATGTGTCCCCCCCTCGCCCTCCCGTGGCCGGCCCGCAGCGACCTCCCTACACGGAGAGTGCGACCCCTTTTGCCCATGACACGCCGTGACCTTCCCAGTTCCCCGCCAGTCTCTTGGTGAGCGCACCAGCACACGCGCAGAGGGCGCGGAGAGTCGGGAATTCGTCATCCGCTCGCTCTTCGCATCGCTCCCCCATCGGCACATCCCCCCCTTCCCACACCCCCGCACCCCCTTCCCACACCCCCCTACCTACACTCCCGCACCCCTTTATAAACCCACGATCCTCTTCTAATTTCACCTCCTCATCTTCCTTCACCCCTTCATCTTTCCGCGACTTTTTTGTTCAACCGTTCTCACTTCTTCGACAAGAAGAATAGCTAATTCCCATGGAAGTTGTTGCTCATTTTGGAGCCAGTACGGCCGGCCGATCCTCAATCCACAGCGGTGTTGGGGCATTGAGGCATTGCTCCCTGGCGGCCGCACGCTGTGCACGTTTGTCCGCGTTAGGCACTCACTGAGAATTAAATACATCCCATAATATGCACAGCACTAAAGATTTAGAATAAAACAAAAGAGGAGAGAGAAGTGACTCAATATGAGATGGATGCTAGTTAATCATTTCAGAACATTTCTAATACCTACGCTGATGCTATCCATCCATCGAACCTTGGATGGGGTGGACACAGGAGAGGAATATGCGGCTCAGCCTTAAAGAAGCCCGCTTACGCAAGACGAATCATAGGAAAATGTCACCAAAGAGTGAGAGGTGTTTCTACGCTCCGTTTGGATCACATTTGAATAATGTGGCAAGATTTATGATTCATGGGAAAGGAAGCTAATTATGGAATCAGAAAAGTTTCAGAAGAAATCCGCTAGGTTTGTTGAAAATTACACGGAGAAGGGAGCAAGCCTTCTGGGTATGCTGGAGGAATTTGATCGGGAGTCTCTTGATTCGCGAAGAGAGTAGGCAAGACTTTTTGACAGGCACAGGGAACCTGAGTTTTCATGTAAAACCGGGGGACACTACATTCTACTCTTGGTAGAGCCAACCATCACCATAATAAGAGAGATAAACGCCTACGTAGACAGATTTCGAGTAAAGCTAAAAGTTTCAGGCTTAACTTTGTGGAATTCCTTCATAGTGACGGTAAAAGTAAGAGAAAAAACTTTGCACTTCCACACACTTTTAATACAACCATGGTTTTGATGATGCGAATCATCATCAGGTGATGTGGACAACAAAGTGTGTGTCATGTTTTGTAGATTTCGAAAAAGCGTTTGATAGAGTGAATTGGGAAAAATTAATGCGTGTATTGCAGAAAATAGGAATGGATTGGAGGTACAGGAGACTGATCCGCAACCTGTACATGTCTCAGACTGCTCAGGTGCGAGTGGGGATCGGAGAGTCCGGATGGGCAGTGTTAGGAAGAGGTGTAAGGCAGGGTTGCCCATTGTCACCGGTGCTGTTCAACGTATATGTGGAGAAAATGATTAAAGAGGTATGGGAAGAACTGGAGGTGGAAATGAAAGTCTGAGGGGAATTCGTAAAATCGGTTAGGTTTGCTGATGACCAAGCATTAGTTGCTCAGTCAGCCAAGGGGTTGACAGCATTGCTGAGTGAATTGGAGGTTCAGTGCGATAAATATGGGATGAGAATCAATATTAATAAAACAAAGGTTATGCGATATTAAAATAGGCGGGGAAAGAATAGAGCAGGTAAAGCAGTTTACATATCTCGGAAGTGTTTTGGACCAATACGGTCAAAGTGGTAGGGACGTAAGGAGAAGAATTGCGCTAGGCAAGGAGGCTTTCTCAAGGAGGAGGGAGTTGATGACGGGGACGTTGAGTAGGGATGTTAAGACAAGACTTGTAAAAACTCTGATATGGAGCGTAGCTATGTACGGCGCGGAAACGTGGTCGCTGAAGCAGGAGGATAGACGTAGATTGGAGGCTTTGGAAATGTGGGTGTGGAGAAGAATGGAGAATGTGAAATGGACCGAAAGGAAAACAAATGAGGAAGTACTGGAGATGGGGGGTGAGGAGAGGGGTTAGTTGAGAAAAATCCTATGGAGCCAGGAAGAATGGATGAAAGGCGTATTCAGCGGTAGTGGAACGTTGAAGAGGGTAATAGAGGGGAGAATATTGGGCAAGCGAGGTAAGGGCAGGAACAGGATAGGGATGTTGGACGGGATGAAGGGAGGAAGGAAGTATACAGAGATGAAGAGGGACATGATATAGATTAGTTTGCTAGGTGGGGAGTCACAAAATGTTTATTTGATAGTTGTATCCATCCAAAAACCTACCTTAACCGGTAGATTACCTAATAATAATTTTACTGCACAGTATTATTTTTATCTTTTCATTCGGTGATGAAATGATCCTTTTCAAGCGTGAAATTTCTTTCAAGATCTTAAGTCATTGTGGTTGACTGCCAGAGATACACCAGACAGGGGCTCACGCTTTAGCTTGTAAGTGGGTGTCCTGGATAGAGTAGATCAAAGCAACGACAGTACTCGTATTTTAGCAAGGAATTTGATCTGCTGATTCACGGCAAGCTGTCACAGTGACATAAGCATACAATGTTTTTTAAAGTGTTCAGGTTTTACTCGTTGAAGGTATCTATTGTCTGAAATCGGAGTAGAGCATTGATTATTATTTAGTAATAGTCTTAACAACGTGTGATGTATTGCTCTAGTTTAATGATTTTCCACTCTTTCTATCCTGTGCATTAGAAATGAAAAATAGTAACTTTATGATTCCACAGAAATTTATTACGATACGACCCAGGTTTCGGCGTTTAGCGTCATCTTCAGGTTGAACGTGGAAACCCGGGTCATAGCGTAATGAATTTTCTGTGGAATCACAAAGTTACTCTCTTTTCATTTCCAAAATGAATCGATTCCATTAAGCTCCGTCGGGTACCAATTATCCTACACAAGTTGAGCATTTTGAAAATGCGTGATCATACAGGTATTCTAAAATATGTTTATATTTTACATGTTTCAGCGTCATGTTTCATCCTGTGAGAACCTAGATACATCAACATCCGCACAATATCTCGTAAGACGCCGGAAGGAGGAGTGGCAGGGGGTGTTAGGTGACCACCCGTTAAGCAGAATAAAACCATATCCCAAGCAAACAAAGCATACAAAGTCACACCCACAGTGACGCGTACACACTTCACCCAGTCTACGACCTCATTCACAAATTCGTAGTTCCACGACAATTTGAAGTGATTGGAAATGAATCAGAAGCTGCAATTGAAGTCGAGAAAGTAGAATATATTGCTGATGACTTTCATTGTGACGTGATGAAATGAATTTTCACTGATAACCTGACCAACATACAGGTTATATACTTGTTTATAATAGGGCTTCAGGGCGAAGCAAAGTCTTAAAGGTCCGGAAGATTTAGTTCGAGCAACAATCACATCCGTGAGTGAACTGACTTAAGCTTCAACATTTATATCATATTAACGCATGCTATCATATTTTTGAGGAATGCATTAGTTTTCAAACTCAATAGCGTCGGAGCAATACCCTCGATTGCCATTACAATGGTATTTAGCCATAATCAGAGGAGCGAATTTTTTTCTCGGCTTACATTGTCTTTGTTTGCGCTCACTCTTTGATAATCAATTAAAATATATAAATCTTAATACTTTTCCTTTCTGTAAGAAGTAAATTATTTTTCTGTGAAAACATAAGGTTGGCGAGAGAAGCCTTTCAAACGGCTCTAAACCAGAGTATTATCATGGAAATATAAGCGTACACAAGTCGCGAGAATCGAATCGCGCAAACCTTGGAATACTGGCTGACCTTCCAAGGAAATGAAGAGCTATTGTCAGAGATGACTACAATGGAAACACTCGTAAAGATCGGCTCATGGCGGTATCGATTACTGCAGGAAAAATCGTGGGAGGAAGCTCCATTTGACTGAAGGCCCCACCTTTAGAGAAACCAGACACACTAGTGTTTTCCCTTGACATACATTAAGGTCCTTTTCACAAACAAGATTCGGAAATTGATGTAGAGAAAAAAAAATTTGTTAAAATTTGGTCCTGTATAGTCCTAATTGGGTCGCGGTATTCTAGGGGGTAGAGCATTGAACTACTGACCGGAGGGTCCCGGGTTCGATTCCCGGGCAAGACACTCTGGGCTCCTGCAGCTCCACCCAAGCTAAGTGATTTTTTCGGGTACCAGATAGTCCTGGGAAACCATGGGTAAGGGTATAATCCTAACCCACAGTTCCTTCTCCTTCAGCTGTGGTGATTGCAGGGTGTGGTGGTTTAGCGGGGCGAAGTGGAAGTCGTGTGGTTTGCAGCACGAGAACGCCACGCAAATTTGCAGGGCGTTTCTCAGAGATTCTAAGCATGTTGGCTAGAGGATGATTTCGAACCATAATTTTTTTATGCCATGATATTCCTTCGTATGAAACGGTTTTCGTTCAGTTCAACGGGAGGAGGTGGTGATGAGATTGGATTAGCAAGGCGATTGATTTTGATCCAAGGCATGCTTCAGGCAGAGTACTGTAGGATTTTACCATAAGGGGATTTGCCGTGGTGTCCACGTTCGACAAGGGAATAGTGGGGGGGGAGGGTCTGCCGTGAACTGCGGTAGGCAGTGCTACACATGAATACGCGATGAAAAATTGTATGGAGCGTTCGGTGTACAATGGATGATAACTTCGTAAATGTCGGTATTGTTGGCATTTTGTTGATTTTTGCGATCAGAAGTACTAAAAATAATACTTTGGAGGTGGAATTAAATGTCTGCAAAATGTTTCAGATAAGTTCGAGACGAGAAAGATATTGCGGAAGAAAAAAAATGAAATTTGCAACAACAAAGGAAAGGTTTTCTTTATGCTCGTGACGCCAAAGAAGGGAAAATAACGTTTGCGTAACGGTTCGCGGGTTTTGGTTAGGAGGAAAGAAATTTCGAGGTGGCCAATGGAGAGATTGCCATCGGAATATGCCACACGGTTGAATACTCATGGCGGTATCTCATATCGGATGGAAACATTGAAGGAACCTATTTGATAACCCCAACCCCCTCATCCCTTACCCTTCCCTCATGGTGCTACACCCCCTGCCACACACCTTTTTTTGGTGGCTCGCAGGGTATTTATGTAGATGTAGATGAAGGTGAATGGGTTTTTCAGCAATAATAATTCTGCCAGACGAATGACTAATTCGATAGAGGAAATTTGTGTTTTAAAACGTTAGAAAACCTTGAGTCTCTGCGATATTACCTTTAACGAGTGGGAAATGACGTCAATGGCGTGCATTGTCAAATTTTTCTAAAGGATTGAGAATGTCGGAGGTTGAGGAAGTAGTGGAGCTATTTAACGAAGGTAAGGAGAGAGGTGGCTCTGGGTTGAAGGCAATGGTGAATTGGTTCGGCACGTTCGGTCAGAGGATTTAAGGATTAGAGGAATAAATGTTGCATATTTCATTGAGAAAGCCTTTAAGCCTTTATGTAATATAATACTGCGGAGTAGTTGAATGGGAGAGGTTTGCGCCCACAGGGAAAGCATGGGGTAAATTTCTGATATAGATTTTTATAATTTGTTTTCTTCTGCTAATGAAGGACCACCGCCTAGCCTCAAAACGTCTGTTTGTCTCACAACTATATTTTTCGTCTATCTGAATAAATTAGAATTTTGGATGAAATGCCCATAATTATTATTATTGATAAACTACCGGTTAAGGGAGTTTGTGGATGACAAAAGCTATACAACGGCACAGCTGAAATTCGCTTACCTCTCAAGAAAGTGTGTGGAACATGTATCCATAAGCCCTATGCCCTGATCAAATTTATTGTGATTTAAGTTTACTTTCCTTAAATGAGAACATCAAGAATAGAGTTTGTATCCTCTGGAGTAATTTGTAAAACAGCAAAGCAAATTCCGTCCGTTTAAAAAAACACTCATTTGCTCAATACCTTCGTAGTTTCTTGGCCGTACTTATAATTAAAAAGCCGAAAAAAAAGATACTACTTGATTTTACGCCAATCAGTCATCACTTGGTGGAGTTGTTTCATGCGGAATAAGCCCAACACTCACTTCGCTTAACAAAATCGTTTTTAAAAATGTTAACTCAGGTTTGGCTGCGTGGCAATGTTATCACTAGGTGATGTTTGAGGTGAGGCGGTGCTTGAAACCAATCGAGTGCCTTCTTGTAGGTATTGCTATTTTTTTTAAACCCGTGTTCTCCTCCACCGTACCCACGCGAAGGGAGTCTGTCTCCTCGCTTGCCACCTCCAGCGCCCGCTGCCGCGCTTCTCGTCGTGGGGGCGTCCAATGAAGACTAAAAGGGGGCCGCTTCGCCCCAGGGGCCCACCATAAAAGGGGGACCGTGGACTTAAATAGCCGATTCCGGACGTGCGGCGGGCGACCCCCGGGGGGGTTCCGACCCCCGCCCTGCCGCCCCATGGGGGGAGCGGGCATTGTGTGCCCGTGCGGCGGCGGCACGCGGGGGAAGATGGATCGGATGGCGCCGCCCCCCCTCTGCGATAACGCGCCTCCCCGCTCCCCTGCATGGCGGCCGTCCGCCCAATCCACCCCCTTTCCGCCGTCCCTTTGTCCACGCGAGCTCCCAGTCCACCTGCCCCCGTATCGGCGCCTTCCATCGCCGGCCGACTTCTTTTCAATCGCCTCCTCCTTTCGACCGCCAATTCCCATGCATTCGAAGTTTGCGACCGTCTTCACTTCTTCAAGGGGGAGGACGCTGAGGACGGAGTCCATCGGTTGAAGCCCCCGCCCGATTCGTGAGGGGTCCGATGCGGGTGGCCCTGGGAATTCGGAGGCGTGTCGCCGCCACACGCCTTCGCTCCCTTCCTTCTCCTTACTCGAGAGCGCCGCTGGGGTCGCTCTGCCCTCGACGCCACCGCCCTCCGCTCCACTCGCGACCTCGAACCCCGCACCGCACTCCGGTGCTCGGTGCGACGCCCATCGACGCAGATGCGCGCCTTTCCCATTGGTTGGCACCCCCGCACGGGTACAAGGTTTTAAGGCTGCAAAGTGCTTGGAGTGATTGCACATGAAATCCGCCGCTGTTGAGGCCACCGCGGCAGATTTCGACCGCCGGTGCCTTCGCACCCTTTGGGTGAGGGGGCGGATCGTGACGGGTGGAGTTCCGCTAGTCGATCAACTTTTCCGGGACTGCCGGCATTGGGATAACCCGGCTACCTCCGCAAAAATGCCTCCCTTTCCTCTCGCTCTACAACTGGACTCGTGTCGGCGGCGACCGCCTTACCGCTTCGTCCCTTTCGGAGGCCATCCAAGGGGCGAGGGATCGATTGGCCCACGGTGCCCCCATTCCATTAGCCCCTGCCCCCTGCTCCAACACCCCCGGTCCAAGGAGTGCGTCCCAGGGGTCCATGCCCATTGTTGTCCCGCAACAATGCAACCGACTTGGTGCGACCCTTCCGTGGTGGAACTGGAGAGAGTGGGTGTCGAATGGAACTTCTAAATATTGGATAACCCACCTTTGGGGTGGGGGGGAGCGATTTCGGGTTCCGTCCGGGTGGTGCCACTTGGTCGCTGCGAGGGCCCTCACGGGGTGGTCCCCAATCGCCGGCGAACGACTTCTCGCTGAAGGGAGGCGCCTCCGGAGTCTTGACACCATGGGGTTCGTGATTTCTGATTGAGTGTTTCTTTTTCTCGTCCCTTGACAAACGGATCCGTAATCGGGAATTGGACGCGTATCGAGCTCTGGGCGCCGCTTGGAAACCGCTCACCTCCGGGAAGTCCGAATTTTGAGGTCATCCTCAGACACCAAAGGATCAAATTCCTGGGAGTCTCCCCAGAGAATTGGAGTAATGAAGCCGGCAATGCCGTGTACGTGACTGCTTCAAGTTCCCACTAATCCCATCAATATCTAATGGGAATGATTCCACTTATCAAGCCTGATAGTTTTTCTAATTAATAGTCGTTATGAATGTGTGAAATAATTGAGATATGAAGATATTGCTGACTACAGATACTTAAATACAGTATCTATGCGTCGACTGGTACGGTATACGGTATCGGTATCTAAATATGGTATCTATACATACGAAACACTACGGTATCTAAATGTCAACTGATGTTTGGCGCATGCTAGACTAGCTAGTAAAAAGTGGGACATACATCTAAGGCGCGGGTCGCGGTGGTCTAGTGGGTAGAGCGTTGGACTACTGACCGGAGGGTCCCGGGTTCGATTCCCGGGCAAGGCACTTTGGGCACCTGCAGCTCCACCCAAGCTAGTTGATTTTTCGGGTACCAGATCTTTCTGGGAAACCATAACCGGCACAGGGAAAGGAACTGGCCCCCCTACCCTGATGTGTGAATATTCACACGCCGTCGGGCTTGGTACATGGGTGAGCTCTACCATCACCTACTAAACCGACCTTCGGGTTGATTACTGTGTTTTTTACATCTAAGGCGTGATGAAATTATGGCATCAGAGTAGACCAGTTAGAACGAAAAAAGAAAAATCATGTTCCCTCCCAGAGCATTCGCTTAGAGCTATTCTGATCCTTCGTCGTGCGTGGGAAAAATTACATCTTTTCTACACTTGATTTATCTTATTTCCATGATCTTTCCTGCCGTAGAACAATAAGGTCGACAGAACATATTCATCGTCATTGCTAAAGAGATTTGATTCCAATTTATGTAAGCTTCCAACCTCTTATTTAACCTTCACTTCGTGAGTGATTCCCAAACTATCTCTAACTTAAATAACATCTCTCCTGGACGGAGAAAGCATACGATGGAAAAAATAAACCATGATTCCCGTTCATCCCCGGTGGGATTGCGGGAAAGACCAAACTTAATGACGGCCAAAACGACACCGAAAAGTCATTGATGGGAAAGCCTCTGGAGCACACAGGCGGTTGAGGAGCTACGTGTATTCGAAGGGGCGTGCATGGCATGAGTGGAGACCCGCTCGGTGTCATAAATTATGACGTTAAGTCATTGTTTCGCAGACGCCGTAGTCCCGTCGCGAGGCGGATTCTCCTGGGGACGGCGATCCCAAATTTGGGCACCGCTTCTCGAGCTCTGCACCGATTCCTCGCTCACGCCCTCAAACCCTCCCGCAATACCACACCGTCTCCTGCGTCCCGTGCTCTACGGACCGGAAACCACCCTGCGGGAAAACTGCTTGGACGCGGCCGAGTTGATAGTTAGGCACGACGATCTTCCACCAGCTATGTGGTTGAACCATGCCGCGGCATGGCCTGAAAACTTATTTAAGGATGAGGAAATTTCCGCGGACCAGAGGACAGGAAGCATTCTGTGCCCTTCTAATCACTCCCTTCTTAGTTTTCGAAAGGATTGATGGCATGTGGCTCCGCGATTGACCGTTTGAACTCGGCAAAGCATTATGAGCGGGGTTGGCCCCCCCATCGCCGCCTTCCATCCCCCCCCCCCCCGGGGCGAATGAGCCAAGTCCATGCATGGGACCGAAGTCCAACGAAAGTATTATGAACTGGCTGAGCAACCTCATGGTGGCCGTCTATGGTGCCTGAGATCTTGAAATGCTTAAATATGTCAACTCTCGGTATCTCTTAACCATTTAAAAACTACAGCACCATGTGGCTGCATTGTAAAAGGACACAAGGCAGTCACATTGGGGGACGGGGCATTGAATTGACAGGTGATCGGGCATGGTAAATGATTCAAATGTGAAAAACATCATTCCCCATGCGAAGAGTCATGTCTATGAAGTTGCGTGAAACGTTCACTAATCATCATATAGTCTAAGAAAGGGGAATACTCGTCACACTAGTAAGAGGAGATTTCATGCTTCAACTCGAAAAAACCATTTGCTCATTGAAGCGGAATTATTCCATCAATCGGATCCATTGTATCCAAGATATAAACAATGGTGTCCGATATCTATTCGTGCAGTGTGCGATCACGTGGAATATTCGCTCAGAGATTTTGACTGGGGGCGGGGACGGGAGCCGAGGAGCGCCTCCGGCAGTCCATCGGTAGGCTCCTCTCGAATTTCAGCAGTTCTCCCTCCAACGGGGCCCGGATGAATATTTAAAACGCCGGCTCCTGAGGGGACGCGGCCGCGGGGCCTGCGGGCCTTTCCGGGCTCATCGATCTGCCTTCCTTGACGCAGAACAGGAATCCCCGCTTGTTCTCCTATTCCGTGGCTTGCTCTTGTCTGCCTCCGTTTGCAATCCACGACTCGGTCGTCGGCGGCAAAGCCCCCTCCCCGCCCCTGGCCTCCCCCGCCCCTCGCACGGCGGAGTTGAAATCGAAGGCGGGAAACCTGGTGGCGGGCTTCCTTTTCGCTGCATTAGAATATTCTCGGATGTCCCAACTTTGGTGTCGATAACCTCGTAAGTCGATGCCCAAGTCTTGTGCCAGCTGACTTCAATGTTTCAACGCGAAAAAAACCTGGAATTTCATCGCAATTTCCATGATTATTCTGGAGGAAAGCCTCGAATAGGGGGAACGATGTATATGGGAATGTTTCAGTGTTATTGATTTGTATGATCATCCCTCTCACTTGTGGTCATTTCATGAATTAGAGTTGGAAGTGATTAGGAAGATATTAGAAAATAGAAAGAAATGACGGATTTGGAGTCGGTGTATTTGTAGACGTTAAAGTGGGTTATGCTTAATGCCCTGTGCCCTTCACGGAAACATTAGGGAGGCATGGGAAGTTTTGGAGAGGGCATTAAAAGTATATCTGATAAAACCAGTCCACCTTATATATTTTAAACATTTCTATTTCCTGATACACCATTCATGCTTTCGATCTCCATTTCCTTGCCAGGGTTCCCTATCATTAATTTACTATTTCTGTGAGCATTCCATAATGGTCATTTTCATTGATTTGTGATCAGCGCAAGGAGTTCTTCACGGGCCATCAAAAGTGTCGCTATTTGTCGTTCCTGGAATGTAAACCTCGCCAAATCAGGAAAATATCAGTTTCTGTTCAAGTGTGGATCAATGACCGGATCTCCCTTTTCCGTCAGATATTCGTTTGTTTTTGAACTCGTAAAAAATGAATTGCTAATTTTCAATAATCTATTGGGTCTATATCAGATTATATGCATACGTTATTAGAGTGAATAGCGCTATTGCGGCAAAGTGGTGCTATGAAAGAATGATTGATGTTGGTGTAATTGGACGGGATAATTTTCAGGAGTCAACTTAGAAAGCAAGAGGTTCACTAGCGGGTCTGCGTTTTTGCTGGTTTCTAGATTGGTGAAGAAGAGATTTATGAACAAGCACCTTTCACAGGTCGTTCTCCTTTTCCATTGGCAAAGTCAAGAAATCTTATTTTCGATTATTCCAAGGAATTTACTCCTATTTATGACTCCTCCCATAGTGACGTAGTGCGAGGATATGGAAAGTTTGCAGAGGAAGGATGAAATTGAGGCGCTATACAAGAGGGTTAAAATACTTTCGGGAGTAAGAAGGGAAAGTCTGTGTTAACAGTTAGAGATAAGTCGGGTGAGATAATAGTTAAAATAGAAAAGATCCAAGAGCGCTGGAATGAATATATAGAAGTACTATATGCTGAAGAACATAAGTCAACAAGGCTAGACATTGAAAGAGAATATGATGTAGATAAAGATAGCTAAGGTACAGGCATACCCTGAACATGAAATAAAAATTGTATTAGCGGAGATAAAATCAAAGAAGGCCGTGGGGGTGGAAAATAAGTGGATCGATAGCAGGGCAAATGATTACTAATGGAATGATTAGTTTGGGTTCAGAAAGGGGAGAGACGCGTGCTATGCCATTGCAGTAACGAGATAACTAATAGAGAGGAACATCAATATCTACACCATCTACATCTAGTCTTCCACAAGCCGCCAGAGGGTCGTGTGGGGGGAGTGATAGGCCACCATGTATTTCCATTTAGGCGTAAAGAAACACGTGTAGAATACAATCCGGACGTAATTAATTGCCTGTTTCGATGGTTTCGAAAAGGTGTTTGATAGATTGAATTAGGAAAAAACTGCTGAATATATTGCAGAAAATGGGAATAGATTCGGAGGAAAGGAGGCTAATCCGCTACCTGTACATGTGTCAGACTGCTCAGGTGCGGGTGGGAAACGGAGAGTCCGGATGGGCAGTGTTAGGAAGAGGTGTAAGGCAGGGTTGCCCATTATCACCGGTATTATTCAACGTACATGTAGAGGAAATGATTAAAGAGACATGGAAAGAACTGGAGGTAGGAATGAAAGTCGGAGGGGAATTCATAAAATCAGGTATGTTTGGTGATGACCAAGCTCTAGTTTATCACTTGCAGAGTATGAAGAGCGACGCACGGGGGGTGGGGCAAAGAAGAGCTCTCGAATCTTTAATTGGTAGTGTCACAACATAAAATTTCAGACTTTTCCAGCGGTCTTCGAACACACGAGCAATGCCAACAGTTAGTCAGTCTGGTTACCTAAGGCAGTTGAGTTGGGTACACACGTAAGTAAATATTTCAGTTGTTTTAGTTGGTTAAAAGTTTAGAGCAGTAAATAGCAGCACTGAGATGAATGAATTACACTGTAGGCGAAACGTGGATTTAATATTCTAGGTGACCCTATTGGTATGTAATGGTTCCCTGAATTTTCTGTAAGAGAAGGTCGTTATGTACTCTACGTATAGGTTTTCTAGGATTAAAAATCTGCTGCATTCAACATTCAAACAGGGTGTCGATGGGAGAATCCAATCAAGAAATGAGAAGAAGGATCTCTTAATAAATCCTTTGGATCTGCCTAGGAATAACTGCAAATGACATTTGAAAATTAAACAACTTGGCTTTTCCACTTAAAATTTTTTATTCTCACGACCTAGCTTTTGCTATGTTATATCATCATCAGACCTGATGATTTTGTAATAACCCCATATTGTACGTGTATTGTAGCGATTGATGTTCCCTTTATAGGGCGCGAATCAGTCCCCGGCTATGTGCGGCTGCAAAAATTTCTGCCATGCATCGCCCATGATTATGAAATGAGAATTCAAGAGAATAAAATCGTTGGAAACATCGAAATATAAAACACTGAGCTACCAAACGTTCCAACGGATAACCACACAAATGTTGTTCCGCTGACGAAAAGAAAAGTATGTAACACCATCGAAAGAAAATCGACATGGGAATCGCATATGAAGCAGCCTAAGCAGCAAAGTGTGTTGTGCTCCGTTGTGGATTCGTACCGCCAGAGTGGTGTTCAGTAGGGCGTGTCGGGATCGTCCCTCGGGACTCTCCCCATCAAGCGGCAATCACATGCGATTCAGCAAGGAAGCAAGATCACTCGGGACACCGGAAAGGTTTATCTAATGGCAGCTCGATTGTCTTATCAATTTCTACATCCGAAAAACGGAAGACATAATGAAGAGAAGACAATACAAAAACCCACGAGTAATTACATTAGGACGTGACCAAAAATATTTTGGTTAGCAATATTTATCTCTAAAAGGTGAGCGGATAAATCCTTTAAAAAAAGCAATCAAAGGTCAAATATCGGTTTGAAATCACATTCTTTCTCTCGGAAGTCCCAATGCCGCTAACACAACTTTCCTCCTTCGCTTGAAGGGAAGAGTGTTAAGTATTACACTGGAGAGCTTTCTGTTAAAGATGGTAATATTTACTGACTTCTGAAGGTCCCAGCCTTCGAAACCCGTTCTTCATTTGACGGGATTGGTTAACGATTTGCTTCGGACTGGCAAATTTTTCCCACCGATCAAAACTTCACAGCAGCTCTCGGGCAAGCTTAGATAAGAATCGACCTGTATAGGGCTGCCTGCAGTGGTACCAAGCCTTAGTCGCCATCGAAAAGTCTAAATATATTTACAACAAACCGTAGCCACCAAAACGCGCACTAAAGCCTCATTTTCGAAAGAATTTTTAAAGTTTAAGTCAATGTTTATGTTGAATATAACTATAATTCCTGATATTCCCTGTAATAATCAACTTGCGCGACACTGGACCAGTGGTGTCTCGTGGAGGCGATAAGAGCACCGCTCAGTTTTTCGGGTGCTCTCGACCGGACGTCGAGCCGGGGGCGGCTTGGGGAGGAGGTCAGTGCGATGGCGACCGATGCCATCGAGGTTCCCACTCGGCAAATGCCTCTTCTTGTTTAATGAAAAATTATCAGACTTTTTTTCCACGTTTCATCATTGCATTTTCAAGCTAATTTTTGCTCGGTCAGCAAGCCGTCGGTCTTATTAGCTTCTAACTCGGCGAAGCACTTCGGGTTCGTGCCACCAACGCTTCGAGACCGCCGCAAAGAGCCTCCGGAAGAGCGACTTGGGCACGGGGTTCAGCCATCGCCGGCACAACAAGATATTCTTCCCGGACAATGAACGGAAGATGGAATCCATCCATTTGCCTCGTAATTCAACGGCGGAATCAATTTGCTTATCCGCAAGGCATGCGCCACTACACGTCTCGTTAATGACCCCAAAACATCAAGAGCGACAAATCAACTTAATTCATCAACAGCGAGACGGGTTCCTCCCACCTCGCCCCGTCCTCAAGAGACGCCTCCCCCCCCCCCCGGCGCCCCCCATGGGATTTTGGATCAGGGAAAGTTTGAGCCGAGTTCGTGCCTCACCCCCAGCCCCCCCCAACCAACGACAACCCCTACCCCCCCTCCTCCACCAACGCTACTTCCAGACGATCGCTCTCCCAAGAGATGCCTCCCGAAGTCTTTTCATTATTTACAGGTTTTACCGGAGAGGGCGGGCCGATCACAAGCACTTGCTCCCAGGGTTGATTTATCTCCGCGTGGCGCGCGGGATAGGGGGCTGAGGGGGCGGAAGACTCTTTTGGGGAGGGGGAGAGGCGTAGCAGTTCCCAGCTCTGACTGAGATCCCCCTCCCGCGCCGCCGGGAGAATCAAAATGCGATCGAGGGGTTCGTGGTGAGGAGGGGGTCGGACCCTTCCTACTCCCCCGGTGAGGAAACGGCACACCCCTCCCCCCGTGAACCGCTCTCGAGGGCTGCCGCGATGGTGGATTCCCGCGCCGCCGCCCCTACCCTACACGCAAAAATAACAGGAGGCATGGATGTATATGCATCCGCCGTGAATAAACGTCTGTCAATCGTATTAATTATCAGGAGGCCATTCTTCAAGTTTCGGTAGCTCCCCTAACTGTGAAACAAGATTTCCGTAGCCCCAGGATGAACTCGAGATATTAATTTGAGATACTAATTTCACTTTTGTATTCGGGTTGATCGTGATAATATAATATCGTCAATCTGAAAGCATGTTACGAATGTGTGGAATAAACTTCCGAAAACCGCCAGGTTCTCAGCTGGCTGCACGATGCGAATGGCGCTATCGAAACTTGCCAGCCAAACAGCACCCGAGAGTAAAACATTGGAGACATGGGCGTGGCTCCTCCGAAAACTTTTAAACCGACCTTCCCCTTATCGCGGTGCCATTGAACTACATTGCTGTTGGAGGCCATGCAGTTTGTGTTGTGGCCTGTATTTCGTTTCGTCGTGGGTGCTGTAGTGTCGCGAGTGGCGTGGTGGCAAGAGTTGGCGCCGTCATTGTGAGGAGAAGTTAGCGCCGTACCTACGTAGGTCGTTCGATAAGTCCTTAGGAAAAAAGAGAAAGACAAATTATATGGGTAGGTATTTTTCATTGTCTACAATCTCTATTTACCTCGTACCATATTTCCCAGAGTTCCTTCAATTTTTTAAGCCGTCCAAAAAGTAGGATTTCGGAAGGTCCTTAAAGTGTTTGTACTGCCGATGACGTCCCGGTTCGAAGTGAATCTTTTTCCGCAGAGATATTTTTTCTTAATTTTGGAAATTACGAAAGTCATTTGGGGAAAATTTAGTCAATATGGTGGATGTTGTAAAAATTAAAACTTCAAATAAACACTGAACAGTTCCGCCGTCGAAACTGTACAGCTGAGCATTTTTTAAGAGAATTTTTTTCTTTGGCCGGTGAGGACGATTCTCTTGATTTTTTCTCCTCTCATTCGGTGCAATAATGACGAATAATTTTCACCATTCATCGTCTGTCCTGTTTGCCAGTAATCAACGCACGTAAATGGTCCCGCATGCATCCCAAGGAACGTGGCCATTACCTTGTCGGCCGATTTCACTGTCTTGGAGTTCTTCGGAGCCGGATCTCCTTTAAAAACCAAGCCTTTCGACTGTTTATTTGTCTCTGGAGCGTAGGTATTTCAGTCATTTTTCGTTCATTAATGTATCAATGTAGGAAATCGTCAAAACGGTGACGGAAAAGCACCAAACCAGCCGCTAATTCGACCACACGAATGCGTTTACTCTCCGCTGAGAGCAAACCCGGCACCCATCTGCCTAAGAGTTTTTTCACTGGTCTTTCACTCACTTTCACTGGTCGAGTACTTTGTCGACTTCTTCCTCGTTATGATTGATT
Source organism: Hetaerina titia (assembly GCA_037158775.1). NCBI lineage: Eukaryota > Metazoa > Arthropoda > Insecta > Odonata > Calopterygidae > Hetaerina > Hetaerina titia. The sequence goes on from CM073779.1 coordinate 14,182,384, forward strand.
GGTGGAATGTATAACTGAACAGCGACCAAGTTCGTCGTTTCTGCTTTTATCTCTCCTAGTAATATTCTATCCATTGCTTGCTCTATGCTAACTACTCTTCATTCTATCTTTCCATTCAATATTATGGCAACCCCTTGTTGGCTCTTTTCCTCTTCGCTGTGCATTACGCGATATCCATTACTCCAGTAATCCCCGCTGTCCTTCCATCTCATCTCGCACTGGCCTAAAATACGTATCTTTCCTCTTCCCGACTCTCGTTTTATATTCTCTAGTTTTCCTGTCCTCATGATTGTACTAACATTTCAAGTTCCTATTCTAACTAGTTTAGTCTCCTTCTGCATCTTCCGTGATACTGCAGACGGTTTCACTTTGGAAGGATTTCGCGAGACGAAAATAGAGCCTTGCCTCGCCAATTGCTCGGTGTGGTACACAGCCTAGTAGCCGAATTCCGTGGTTACCACGCCTCAAACGCACTCTGGTTTATGAACATCTTAGTTTCTATCGTAGGATACGTAATCGAGGTGATTTCCCTTAGTTTTCCCCAATGGGGTCGGTCGACTTTCCAGCTGCTTCACTGAGGAACAGACGCTGCGCGGACTACTCTTGGATAGAACACCTGGATTGATTTAATTGCCATGGCATCAACATTTACCTCTTCCTTGTCCCGTTTTATTTTGAAATATGGTCAAAGAAAAATATATTTTGTTAATGCGGTTTGAATAGAATTTTTACTCGATGCTCAACTCTCCAACCCCTTGAGTAAATTCATAAATATATATGTAACCTTAACAGTCCATTCGAACTCAAACAAATGTTCAAACTTTTTCGATATTGGGGTTATGTTGCAATTAGTAATTTCAGGAGTCAACAAATGTAAAATAATGTTTTTATGCATGGTATGAAAAGTATTTTCTCCTCAAGGTTAGGCCGGAGGAAAATAATCCTATTCTCATTTGTAACGTATATGTGGTGAATAAAAAACTTTCCATGGGCGCCTGTCGAGAAGGTGACATACACACACACACAAGTGGCTGCCGTTGGGAAGAGGCTCTGAGGGCCGGGAGAGGAGGCATTGATCCGGGAGCGTGCGGTCTTACCGCAGCCACGCCGCTTCCTTCTTTCTCCCGGTTAGGGGATTTCGCGACGGCCATTAGATGAGACAACCATTCGCAGTAACCACTGTTATTGCTTAGTTTAAAGGCAGTCGAAACTTTACACACCTGAGTTAAGGTGCCACCAGTCCCCGAGTCAGATATTTCCGTAGAGATTTTGAGGGTGATATTTTTTCGAGTGAAAGGGAAAAAGGCTTGCGGGAAGAGGTCCTGTGATTCCGAAAGTTTCCCAATGCCCCTACGATAAGTGAATTCTTTCGGGAAAGAGACTGAGAAAGAGTTCCATCTAAGGCGGCGAAGATGTAATGTGTCAAGGAACTTGGACGACCGAAGGTACGGTTCAATGGATTTACATTCATTGAGGTATCATAGGCTGGAACATTACATTTTTATCCGAGTAAAACCCTTCCCGAGATGAAAAAATATCTCGGAAAACTCGGGAGACGTCCGCATTGAAGTTTGTAAACGCTGAACGCTGAAGTCTAGGTAAGAGGAGCATGAAATAGCCCTTCGGCTTCCCAGTGCAGCGACCACAGCCACGACCTTTGTAAATCCATTGATGTAAAGTTACCACGTGGAGAATACTTCGTATGTACTAAATCTATGGAACTTGAGTGCAACAAATTTCGATAGTGATTGACTCGTCACTCGCCTGCGGACGGCGTCTCGGAGCACTCACCAAACCCCTGCCCCCATTTCCCTTGTCCCCCTCGATGACCCCCTCGGTGTCCCAAATGAGTATGTTGAAATATCTTGTCTTGTATTCCCTTGTACCTGGACTAGGGATGCACGCATTGTTGATTAAGGAATGAAACCCATTGATGATTTCTGTGCAGTGATCATTCTCACTAATGGCTGGTGGATTCTATAAATAGAGGTTTCAGCCCCTGGGAAGTTTCTCATTGGAATGCCCCCCCCCCCTGGGGCCCTTAGTCAAACCGTCGAGGGGGGCTCTTTTGACCGCCTGCTCGGCGACGACTGCCGAGAGTGCTCCTTCACGGTGCTGGGAAGGAGAACGAGCAACTCACTGTTGGGACTCGACGCGAGGAAATAAAAACGCTCTCTGGGCTTGGCTTCTCATGCGATGAAGAGGAGCGATGAGAGGGAAATCAATCGTTTCGGCTTCGTGGCTGCGACGTCGAAGGCAATGGAAAAATCACGCCATTATCCCGGCGAGGAGCAGCAGCTGAGCGGGTCTATTCTTTCCTCCCGTTTGGTACGAAAGGCGTGATGGAACCCTCTCGAGTGAAATGTTCCAGCGCTCTGTCTCCGCTCGCTCGGCGTGCCACTCAGCATTGCTCTCCGCCACTGCCGTGAGTGGCCGCCCTTCCGCCGAGTGTGCGGATCATTGAGGTCGGCCGGCCATCTGGGACTCGAGGTCGCATCGCGGTCCCCACGGTGCCACGGGCCAATGAATACCCGGCGAATGATGCCACTCTTCAAGTCTATGGCAAGCTTAACTCATTCATTTCAAGGTTTGCCCTGCAACGAATCTATGACTGTGTGAACTCTATTCAAGATTTCGCATTTTGAATAAATATTTTAAATGGCACGAATTAGTCTGGCCGTTGACAACGTTTTCCATACAATCTCAGGAATTCCGAGTATCAGTAATACAATAATAATAGTATTATTCTCATTATCATTAGGATCATCATCTTTAGCATAAATATTGTTATTATTACTACGATGAGGACATCCAGTCCACTTACTAACTACCACAACTGCGTGCCCCCGTGAGTTGTCACTGCGCTGTTATCCTACCACAGCGATGGCAATATCGATACATGCCGCTAGTTCCTAGCTTTTAGCGGACTGAGTGTTATGACGGGTGTTCGTTTTTCATTTGACTGCCCCTAGTACAATACTATGGGCACCTCTAGTGTAATGATGAGTGGTGGAGAAGGTGAATAATGTACGGTTAATCTTGTGTTACTTCATATGATTAAATTCGCACTTCATATGGTGACGATTCCAACCAAGGACATGGGCGGCGCAGGGCAATGGTTTTCGGTTCACTCTGCCCGCCTGCCAGCGAGTGGAACACCGCGACATTAATCCGCTTGAGAGTCCGAAATATGCCGTTAGAGGAGGTGCAGGCTTTACGCGCATTTACACGCATATTGAAAATGGAAAGAAGAACATGAGGATGTGATCGATTGACCGCATCAGCTATCTTTTAACAAAATTATATCTAGCTCCACACTCCTGTTCCAAGTAGTCTTAATCACCAAAAAAAAGTATTGCGGAATAAGTACTAGATGGTTAATTGGTGCATGGAGGTAATGGAGGTGTTAAACTGTTGTCATAAATGCGGTGTTGCATTGTGTCGTGTTAGATGAGGCTTACAAACGTAGCGGCGGGTAGTCCGTGCGTTATGCAGATGTATTCCTAAACTGTAGATTATCATGAAATTGATCAAATATCCTATTGTCTTCTACTCCCGAGACCGACCGACCTCGGTCCCGGAGAAGGGAGCGCGGTCGTTGAGGCACCCGTTGCGGCCGAAATTGCGACAAGCGTCGCGGGGGGGAGGGTGAGAGCGCCACCCTCTCCGTCGGCATCTGATTGGCGGCGCGCGGCATCAGACGCTGAGTGATGGGCCGCATCATGACCATGGTCGCCGCGCCCGCTTATGCCGCGCTGTGGATCAGCCCTGAGCACGCGGGGACTTGAAGTGGCGTTCCAGTCGGAGCTTCGTCTGGACCAACACGGCCCGACGGCGAAAGTGAAGTTTGAGAGGAGGGAAAGTTCTACCACTGCCGAATTCTTCCAACGAATCGAAACTGTAGAATGTTGATATTTTTATTACATCGATGCACGGCATGGATTTAAGTATATGAATACGCTGATCGTTGCTGGGCGATTTCGCTCTTCTGAACTATAGTTCTTCCGTCATTCGATTGTAAAAATCTTGATTTTTAATGACAGAATTCGTCATCGTGGTGAGATAAATCGGTCATAGATTCATATCGATAATATAGTTCATTGATATTTTTTGTCGATAAACTTAATTCTTTACCTTTTCACGATCTAGTACCGAAAGCAGGAGTTAAGCAGCTAGTCATATTACCGAGTGACATGGTTTTTCCTCAGGGGATTATTGAGCGATTGTTTCTCTGCGACTGATAATTTCTTTAAATGTCGGGACCCTAAAATCGCACCGATGGGTTCGATGTCACCAGATAGTCTTGGCAAAGAAGTGCGAATGTCCTCTCGCGCGACTCGTCGTCAAAATATTTCGCATGAATCGCGTCAAAATCGTCGCCGTGCATGTTCTCAGCAATGATTTTAATCCGTAATGTAACCTGATAATTCTATATTATACATTCTGATTCGATTATCCGATATGCAAGTAGATATGCACCACCAAATGACCACCCAGACGCGCAATTAAGCAATCTCCAAAATGCAAATATTTCAGAGAGTAAAAATCATTCGCCTTGACCGGGATGGTAAATGCTGGCGCCTTAAGCTTTCACCCCTCCCCTCCCCCTTCGGACGATCGCTCCTTGAAATGTCCTAATCATCCTTGGTGTGTAGCATTTTGCTCCACTTGCTTTGAATTTGAAGGGAAGAGCATATCTCTTCAGAATTTCGACTACTGGACCTACTGTTTACTCTGCCGTTTCAGGTATTTCTCAAAGAAATATCGGACGTCCTTTTTGCACGCTAATTCCAGTTAGCGTGGAAGTATTTCTAAACTTGCAAACCGTTATTATGCTAAAATAGATTCTGTTGCTGTGAAACGGTAGATTTTTGAAAATTCTCTAAATATTCCATTAACCAAAATATATTTCATGGTTAACTGCGGTTCATGTTTCAACAAAGAAACCTTGATGTTTGTCTAATCTTCACTGCGACAAAGGCGGCTTGCGCCACCGAAATATCTAGGGAGAAAAATAGTAAGCACCACTTTCTTGTATTCTATGTACGCAAGCGACCACATTTACCTATATTCATGATTCGTAAATTTATATATTGACCAGCGTAACTTTGTGTATTTAGGCATTCCACTATAGAAAATGAACATCTCTTTGTAGTCAGCCGAAAAATGTATTTGTCCGCTCTCTTTGCTGTACCATTCATCATAATCAACATATTAAACTCCTGGATGTTTTGACATATCACTCTGGTCAAGTTTCCTCAACCACTATTTGCTTGCAGGTGTTGTCCACGAAGTCACAGCTGGTGGGTCCATTGGTCCCGCACCAGGAATTAGCCAAATGATTAGCAGGGACAACTAGTTTGCGGATTATTTTTACATACATGCAAGGCAAGCTTCTTGTAATGGCGGAGATGCATTGCAATTTGGTTAGATTAATTGCCGGAAAATTGGCTACCTCGCACGAGAAATTATTTTCCTGATCGACTTCGCTCACAATTGCCGCACGATCGATCCACTGCCGCACAATTTTACGTTACACACGCAAATATCATTTCCTTTCCACCCGATTTGGATAGGGAAACGGTTGATCACCATCGATCAATTAACAAAAAGTTCTATATTATAGAGTTTCATTCGAAAATGAAACAAAAATGTATATATTAAATTTAAGGTATTCCACCTACAAGGGTAGGGTTTGGGTGGCTCCTAAAAATAATATCTAAGCAGCAAGAGAAAGTTTTATCATTTCCCACACATCACTTCTCCTTCACTTTTCCATAACTTCCGCTTGCTTCCATGTCGTATAAATTCTTATGCTCTTCCTTCCTCTATCCCGCTTACCCATTCTTTTCACTTTAATCAAGGCTTTCATCATCCCCCTACCTCTAAATATCCCCTCTGCTCACTTCCTCTGTATTTGTCGGGTTTACTTCTGGAATGACCTCTATTTGCCTACCGCGGTCAATTTCAGCATTTGCTTTCCTTTCGGTCCAATTTATTTTCTCCATTCTCCGCCGCCACATCCACATCTCACAATATCCGCGAATCAACGCTCATCCTCTCGGCCCAAAGACCCAAGTCACTCACCATTTCAGTGTTATACTCCATATTAAAGTCTTTGCTAATTTTTTATCTCATCTTCACTCTGTGTACTTGCCATCAATTCTCTCCAATTAATCTTCTTTTGTTAACGCTACTCTTCTTCTAATATCGCCACTACTCAAGTCCTTTTCCTCGTTAAATTTTGTCCAAATAATTAAACTTCTCCGCCTGCTTTAGTTTATTATCTCCTATTGTAATGTTTAACTTAGCTTTCCAAAGTCCTGAGAATCTCATTACTTTCGTTTTCTTGTGGTTAATCTTCATTCCATAAATATCACATTGGTACGGGCAAGCAATCAATAATAACTGGCTGTCCTTGGCTGTCTGATCCACTATTTCTTGACCTCTGCGAGCCCTACTAGAATAATCTCACTCTTCTTATGCCACCCTTAATGGATCCTCGGGATATTGATAAGTACTGCCGATAACTGACAACCCTGCCTCACTCCCCTGTCTACAGTATCATGGCCCATTGTTCGATCTTCATACTCAGTGGTCCTTTATACATTCATTCTCGTCCCTGCAATGGCCTCACGCGTTCCTCTCCACTTTCTGAAACCAAACCGAAACAGAACTTCGCCGAGCTAATAGTTCGCTCTAACTTTTTATTATATTATTAATTAATTATATTTTCTATTCCTACTGCATGATTCAACTTTATCTCCCTTGTTGCTTTTTCAATCTCGTTAACTAGTGGGCTTGGACACATGCTTTCCTCACCTGCGTCGAATTCCCTTTTCACTTTTGAATTAGCTGGCCTTCGCCATCAAACCCTTTTACGTATTTTTTCCACCTTCCCTACGTCTTTTCTAGCTCAAGGAGTAACATTCCTGCCTTAGCTCTTATGATCTGCATAGACTTTTCTTGCTCAATCCTGAACATTCTCTTACATACATTCACATTCGCTTCCACTTTACCTTGCATTTTTAATTTTTTCATATCCCCGCACTGATCTTTTTACAAAATGTCTTTGGCCCTTTTACTTTTTCGAAATTTACTTCATAGTTCTCCGTACATTTCCCTCCGCATTTCAATGTTGACATCCGTCCAATTTCGTCTTTAACCATTCTCTCAATCAATCCATGTTTCCCTAAGCCTCTTGTTTTCTACCATTCCTATTGTATCGTATGTGGTGGCATTTTCAAACTCTTTCTTAATTCTATTCCATATATGCTCAACCATATTTATTGTCCTATAATAATTTACATATTTTCAACATTTTCTTCGTAATCCTTCCTTTTTGTTTCAGTTTAACCTTCAAAATTCCACTTAGTGTCTCTCTAATCTCCCTATTCCTTTTCAGTTGTATCACATGGTAGCTAAATTATGATCACGTTATCAAACCCCTTCTTCCGCAGAACTTGTTTCCTTTCTCTCCGAGATCATTTCTAATTCCTAACCCGCAGTTTTCTGCCTCTCTCTTATCCCCCCATTCGCCTACCGCTGGGTTACAAACTCACATCACTATTGGGTGCTTTCTTCCGGGGCAATTACCAACTACACGTATTTATTCTAATTGCTTGCGCATGCAGTCTGTGTGCTCATTTCCGTGATTACTTGTCCGCATATATACCTGGAATTCTACTAGATTATTTGGGTTAACTTTTTCTGTAAAAATAGAATTTTATCTCCTTGTACATTCGCTACCTTTCTCTCTCCTGTTCCTCCATTCACTAACGCGACTAAACCCAGTTGAACATCCTCCTCCCCCATTGCAAAAAATTATGTAACTTTCCCTCCAGGAATATCCGCAGTCTACACATCTCACCTCAAAAAACCTCTATCGAGTCTCCAGTCTTCATTTGTTACTTGATATTTTTCTAAAAAACCCTCGCTTCACATTCATCTTAAAATATTTTTCCCGTGCCCAAATCATCGTGTTTCTTTTCTGGGTCTTCTTTTCCACTGTTTTTTTAGCTCGGTTGGACACGGAAATAAGACCTTTACCACTCTCACTGTCGGGCACGACACCTGACTGGCTAGGAGGACCTTGTCCCAAAGTTTACCGGTTTAATTTTATCTTGGTGTCCGTCCATATTAAGATGAAAAAGTACCTCAATTTGGTGGTGTCCCGTTGCTTAGTTTTTTCACGTGACACCATCTCTCAAATTGCCGCCCCACTGCGGTTAGGAGCCTCACTGAGGAACTGACGTCGTGCGGCCTAGCTTCGTCTGGCTGCTGCCGATCCGCCACGGGTGCCTCTACCGGGACCAATAATCATTGCTCCCGCCAGCACAGCTCTAGGGGGTCATCGGAATGCACAAGCTCTTCCACCATGTCAAGATTGTAGTCCATGGGAGGGAGGGAGGGATTAGCCGCGAACTGGATCATTTCATGCTATATCTTGTTGAGTATCCATTCCTCCCCATTCTTATTTAGTGTTCCCTATTTTGAAAAATCGAAGTGATAATGCATCAACGTATTTCAATAAATTGTAATTTTTTACGCTATCTATTTCGCACGACGCGTTTCGATGCATATGCGTCATCCTCCGCCAAAATATATGTTTACAACCACCGTCAATGGGATAATTTCCTTCTATTCCTCAAAAGCGGAAATGAAAACACTCAGTTGACGCTCCGGAGACACAGGAAAAGGTTTCAATCAAGAATTGGGATCTGACATGATACGGGAAGACAACATGCACATATTTGGGACCTTTTGGGAAACAACGTCCGGAGACGACGTCATTCCAACTATTTCAATGCGGGTGTTATGTCAGAAGTTCAGTAACCCAAAGGTCTTCCATGGCAAACTTAATTTACTAACCACGACACTGAAAGAGTTTGCAAGAGAGACATTAACACCGTAAAATGTAGTGCAATCAGAAATGGTTATGGTGACACCTCAATAATAGGACGTCATCTAAAAGACGACGAGGATAACCAGTGATGGGACTACCTCATTGCCGCATGCTTTGCCAACCAGCTAATTTAAATGGTATCTATTACAGATTCAGATGTGATGTAGTGGAACTATTCCATAATAACAGAGATGAAGACTATTACAATTTTCCTCTCAATATTAAATTGAAAAATTTTGTAGTCTTCATCTATGTGACAATCTAAATGGTGTAAATGACCACTTAATAAACAAAGAATGAACGAAAAATCAAGAATCTACAAAATTGCCAGACTTTTCCCGGGAGATAAATACAAATTGTCATTTCATTCTTCCACAAACATATGAAAACGTTTTAATAATGCTAAGGACGAATTGACTGATTACAAGAAAATGGGAATGTATAAATATGCACTGGAAGTAGGGTCGGATTTATTTGCATCACTTTTGGCAGATCTTCTGAGATTTTCCTCACATACAACAAAGTCCGTTTCCGAAATCGAGTATTTTGAATCTATATCTAAGCCAAAGATTGGACTTCATGGAACAACTGGAAATTGTGCAACGGAATAAGATAAGGAAATCTTCAAATTACTTGACTTTTGTCAGTAATTCACTCCTACTGATTCAACGACTGACACGTGCCTGCTCTTTTAAACTTGAATTTCGCCGGATGATGATGCAAAAGAATTGGAAATGTTATATTAAATCAATAGCTGTGAAACATTACAACCGTTTTATTTCGCACTCTATTAAAAAACCTATTGATAGTTGTACGTAGCCTTCCCCTCTCTTTCTCATCCCAACCTCGCCTAACCATAATCTCGCAATCAGTAATGCTTACATATTAGATCTTTTCATCGTTGATGATATTGGGGAATTACTTTAGCGCAGACAGACTCCATATTATATCCGCACATGGCCTTTATTAAATACGCATTCAATGGGAACAACAACAAATACTGCAAATGAGGTTTTTGGGATTTCATTCGATTTGATAAATTGGAATTTCAACAGGAATTGTATGCTATACCCCGGGATAATACCTCTCTTAGCACTGCGTTGACCCTAATCTGAGATCATATACATCTCACCTGCTTCTTTCTTGCCTAAATCATAGTTTCACCTAGTTTCGTACCTTCATCTGAGCGGAAGTTAAATCATAACCGAGTCCTGAGGATCACAGATGTGATCAAGAGTCCTTTGTCACTGAGGGACCGCCTGTTGACACAAATTCATTATTCTTGGGAGATTACTGTACCCAATGAGTACAGGAAGGTCCGGAAATAAGTCCGATTAGGTGTCCGTAATGCTGAGACTATATTTCACTACAACTGACTCTAAGTGTTGATGTTAAAGAAATATGGTATGATTTACGGTTGCTTAGGATTTGCTAAATTTATTTGTGTTACTCCAACGTTTAACTCTACTATTGAGGAGTTAATTGCACACGGAATTTCTAAATACTCCACATTCATTGCTCATGGTAAGGGATCCTCGCGACTATCCCGAGTTTCGAGTCTAATATTAGAAGTACTTGTCCATTTCACTCCTGATGCTTTGCGGTTGCATGTAAAATATTTGATATGATGGATTTGATGGTCCATGATATCAGCGTGAAAAATATCATTTTACCAAGCTTCACGATTATGATTTTGAGCATTCAACGTCTTCGCTCAATGATCCGTTTTTCCGTAGATATTGTAGGTTTATTGGTGACCAGAGGTCTGCGAGTTAAGGTCATAAATGAACTCGAGAAGATGTCAATTGTTTCACATATCCTGGCCCAACCTCCCTCTTCGCAGAGCATTGAAAAGAGCACAACCACCAGAGTGAGCAGAAGTGTTGCCCAAAGGCCGCAAACCGGACGCCCTCGAACAGATGGAAATAGCTTCATCCAACTCAAGCCTCATTTCCCCATCCCTCCCCATTACTCACTACATATTTGAATCCGATAACTGACCAAATACTCCACTCCTTCCCTTCCATCACCCCCTCCCCGAAATCTTCGCATTATCCCTCCACCCCTCTTTGACCGCAACCCTATTCCCCACATTTTACCAACCCCCTGATTTGTTTTCATTTCCCCCATCACCCACTCCGTCCTCAGAAACACCACGGTTGTACTTCCCATTGGCCAGTGGATCACACAAAACAACCAACTGCAGTCATCAGCTGCCGCTTCGCATTCTCTTAATCTCGTCAATGTGAAGAGATTCATGCTGCAGTCGCAGGGATATTGCTCCAAACCGAAAACGATGACCCAATTTTTCCGAAAAATATTATAACAGGAGATGAGTCATGGGTGTAGTGCTATGACCCTGAGAAAAAACTTCCCAACAGTCGTTTGACGAGGTAAAGGAGAATGCGACGAGTGGCCGATGGCCATTCCGAAAAAGGACTTTCCCGATTGTTTTGTTAAGTTAAAGAGACAGTGGGATAACTGTGTGAGAGATGCTAAGGCGTGTACTTCAAAGGGGACTAAGATCTCATTGTTCTAGGTGGGCTATAACTCAAAACATTGCATGGCTGGATACCATCTGGACAGACCTCTTATAATAACATTTTTTAGTTTTATTTAGTAGCCTGCGAGCCAGCACTAGGGTGGGTGGCAGGTGGCATAATCAAGTAATTACCTTATTGATAACATTTAATAAAATATTAATTCTTTCGATGAACGCAGTAATTAAGCATATTTTCCAAAGTAAAGATGGCAGCGTTCATATTTCCCAAATGCCAATGAAAGCTTGAAGTGTGAAATGTGCTTCACATGATGCCTTGTCGTATGCATCGATATAGTGAGTGAGTGCAAAGAATTTGGTTTGGTCGAGGAGTTCATTATATTTGTAATATTTCGGTGATGTGTTCCGAAAATCAAGTTTATTTTAGTAACATATATGGATGGAGCTGATGACCAGAAACACCTATATACTATCATAAAGATACGTAAATATGAAGTAAATTAGAATCGGATTGGTCAACGTAATCATATTAAGCATTCGTAATCACCATTAATTAGAACTATAACAAAATGTGGATGAAAGAAAACATGTGTATGTGTGTCGACAAAAATAATGAACATCGAAGTGTGCTCGGTTAGGGAAGCGCCAGTCTCTGGTGCGAGGGAGTGCGAATCGCTCGGCCATCCATGCCACAGCACCGCGGAGGGTGGTGAATTGGGAGGGGCAGGTGCGGTTCGGGGCGTGGTGAGGGTCGTTCATGCCACGCCACGCCACGTGGTGATGGCGTGGCGGGGGAGCCTCCCAGAGCGTGCGATGGGTCCGGGGTAGCGTGGGGGGAAAGAGGGATAGGGCGAGGCTCAATGCCGGCACACGCTGGATGCATCCGGGGCGCGCTTGGAGGCAGGGGGCCCTTGGACGAGGCTGCGCGCTCGGGCCCTTTCCCCGGGGAGGGCGGTGGAAGGCGAGTCTCGCACAAAATCCCCCCTCCCTCTCGGCCTTCCCATTTCTTCCCATCCCTCCCCTCCCATAAATTAGCCCGTCTCAATTTCCCAGAGCCGAGCCGGGCGCCACACCCCCCCACTCAACCCGTAGGCGTGTACGCGAGGGGGGGAAGTGAGCAGACACCAAAAGCCGAAATTTGACAGAATCGCCTGCCATTAATGAGGGAGTTTGTTATTTGACCTTTTCCCAGAAGTCGACCAAACATTATGCAACGTCACTTAATACGGAATGCCCACCCTGTTTATTTTGACACTTGGAAGAGTTCCCCCGAGGAGGAATGCTCCCTAATACCCCTCCGCCCCCATGTTCCCCAAATCCACTCGAATATCTCACTTATGTGGGTGGAAGAGAGCGTCTTGTACCCAAGCAGCTATTTCGTTTAAGGAACTCAGGCTCCGGCTTTTCGCAACAAAATCGGCGAAATGAAAAAGTTAACAATAAGCTTCTCCCCACTCGGTTGATTTCCTCACCCTTACTTCTGCACTTCTCTAAGCTTTTTTTCATTAACCTCTGCACATTTGATCCTCAAAGCGTCTTGATAATAATCCCGAAGAAGTGAATTTTTTAAATCACCACCCTCGGTGTTAGCGGTGGCTGACGACGCAGGGTGTTCGGTGTTCGGAAGTCGGCGAGCCGCGGCGTGGGTCGCACTCGTGGGTGTCATTTGCCGCTCCCCGGCCGCGGCTCCTTGACCCCTGGTACCTCGTTCCGTCTCCTGGCCGTCTCGGGCCGAGAAAAACGCCACTGAATCGGCTCGTTTTTTCGTGGAACGCCGATTGCTGTCGCTTTGCGTGCTGCTCGTGTCGACGGGTGTGCTGCGACTACGGTTGAAACAACACTCTCCTCTACACGCGTTCAGATGGCCTCAATCTCCCTCCCTCTCTCTCTCTGATAGGTCATCTATAGTCCAGTGTGTGTGTGTGTATGTTTTTTCCCGTACACTACCCAATAATTTTCAATGCTACACATTAATTTCATTTCTTTATTTTACATTTTACTCTCCATGTATTCAATGCCAAAAGTTATACACACTATTGCATGATTGTTGAAGCATGTAAATGACGAAGGATTAGGTTTGATAAGGGACCATCTAGTCCCATTTTCGCCCCAATAAAGACGTTCTATTATTATTTCAGTAGATCACCGACTATCTGAATAAATCACGTTGAATCTACGCTAAAATGTGAAATATCTGGAAAGGGTGCTGGGCATTTCGTTTTCCCAGCTCTTATTTTACGACCACTATTGCCTAATAGGTAGGTACCTTACGGATACTTATTCAAACTATTCGAAGTCACAGTTCTAATTGATTCTATTCAAAACGTAACCATTGAATAATACCTTACAAACGATTCGGTTCCCCTGTCGAGACCCCCGTGTCTGGCCGCAGGCCTATCGGTAAGTGATAATATGATTTACGAGTATATTGTATGTTTTCGGCGGCCATATGTGGAGAAAAAGGGAGTAGTCAACCGGTAATTTGATAAAACAGAAATAATCGATTTTTTGGTATATATTTCCTGAGCGATATTACAGAAAGGAGGCCGTCCCGGGAGACGGTGTGCAACCTCGGTGCGGCCCCTCGGTCCGGGGCGGGTACTCGTGCCAAAATGGGAAGAGTCGGCAAGCGGACTACTTCTGAGGGAAGGGACCTGGCGACGACTCCATCCACGGACGGTCCCCGATGCTACGGACGTTCCAAATGTTGACTCTTCCGCGGCACTCGTCGCTCCCTTGAGCCGAAGCACCACGCATGCTGAGCACCGCTTCAAATTATGGAGCCTCCCCGCGGACTCGGGATTCGCTTGCGTCGATCGGGAACAACTCGGCCTAAAATCGATGGAACTCCACCGGATTTCTTTTCTTTTCCTTGCTCGTGGGGATGCTAACCCCTCCCCCCTCCCGCGACCGCACTCCCGAGGGTGGGGCGTCCCCTCCGTCGGCGGCGGCTGCGGTGGGTGCGACGCACTCCTCCCGATCCCCCGGCGCCGCCGTGTCTTCCTCCTCCCCCATGGAACGCGTATTTAAGTTTTCGTGGCGAGGGAAACAATAGGGGGGCTTTTCCCCAGGCCGTGTGAGTCGCATTGTCGTGGCCCTCCACTTGCCAGAAAAGGCGACCTCCCTCGCCCCCACTTTTGCTTTTTAAATGCGCCCCCAAGTGTTGCGGTGGCAGCGGGGGGGGGGTGCTGGATGGGGGTGGGGTCTGATGGCGGGGGTTGGCGTTTGAGTGGCCGCGCGTGAATGTGTCCCCTCCGCCCCATCAAATGGGGGCGATCATTGTGGTGGCCCGCCCCGCGGCCGTGTTTTGTTTCACTCCTCGGCGACTATTTGTTTGGACGAACAATATGCGCTGCCCTGGTATGGCTGCTGCTGCCCTTGAGAGCGTCGGCGATCATTGTTCGCGACGTCCCCACTCGCCCCGCTCTCATTGTCCCACGCACAGTCTGCCCCATAAACACATTGATTGCCGCCGTTGGTTACAAGGAAGCTTCGCTTACATCTGCTGTGAATCCCCATTCGGTGTGCTCGTGGGCCGCATCGCGCCCCGCCGGTGTCGTCTCTTCCTCTCTGCTGACGTGCATGGTTTTGGGTGGCTCCCTCTAGTCCCGAACGGCGGCTGCTTCCGGGCCACAAGGCGCGTCCCGCGGGCCGCTCCCTTGGCATGGCCCGCGGCGACATGCTCGCTCCACAGGGGCGTGGCCTCCTCGTGGGCTGGGGGGTGATTGTTTGGGGATGGCGGTTCGGGGGTGGCGCGGTGGGAAGCATCCCCGGATGCTTCCCACCGACGGAGGAAAGACGCCTGCTCGGAAGACGGAGAAATATCCGTGCTTTCGCATTCCCTCCTCCGCCTGCCACGAAGCGTGCTCCCGTCACGCTCATTCTCGTCGCATCTAGTTCAAGGTCTTTCTCGGTACATGCGTGAGGTTCGCACCGGGAATTGCCTCTTTAGAAACTATTTTGGGGTGCTGTTTATACACTCAATTAATGGATTTTTGGAATAAACACTCGAAGTAGTGAAAAATATTTTCATGGTCGAAGGAATATCGCTCCTAAGGTCGCTATTCTGGAATATTTTCCCAATATTTTTTACATACTTGAATTATCGGTTTTACAATGGGCATGGGATCAAAATCAATCCAAGCAGAATAAAAGATATAAGTTTTTCGAGAAAAGAAACGCGAGTTAAACTTATAAGTCAAAATAGGTTAAGTGGTACAGTTTACAAATTTTGGCAGTGTTTGGATCCATGGTGGTTAAAGTAGTCGGGACTCGAAAAGAAGAATTACGTGACCCAAAAAAGCTTTCACGAGGAGAAGGAATGAGCAGAGGGACTTGGAGTGAGCAGGTTGAGAAAAGATTCATGAAAAATGTTGTATGGAGCGTCGTTTTGTACGGCGCGGAAACTTGGTCTTGGAAGCAAGACGATAGGCGGAGGTAGGAGGCTTTTGCGATGTGGGCGTGGAGAAGGATGGAGAAGGTGAAGTGGACAGAAAGGGAAATGGACGAGGAAGATCTTGGTGTGGTGGGTGAGGAGAGGCCATATTGGAAAATCCAGAAGAAGCAGGGAAAATGGTTACTGCGGGTTTTCATTGGCAATGAGAAGCTGAAGACTGTGATAGGGGGCGGACGTTGGGTAGGCGAGGATAGGGTAGGAAGAAGATATGCATGTTGGACGGAATGAAGGGAGGAAAGAAGTACACGCAAATAAGAAGAGTTCATTGTAGTGTGTGTGCCAGGTTTTGTTAGGTGAAGCAAAGACATATAGGATTGCGCAACAATGTCCATCCTAAACCTGACTAAAACGCTACGCTACCCAATACAAAGTATATTCGAGAATTATGGGCGTTTGGTCATCAATAAAAATATATTTGTTAGAAAAAGTTTTTCTCGACAGTTCCTGCAGGTATTTCACAAAATCCTACTTGACTCTTCTACATAATTGCCGTTCACTTCCATGTACTTTTCGTTATGCTGGACTAGTTTCATTTATCCTTCAGGATAAACCTAGTGGTTCGCTGCCTGGGAATCGAACCGGTTAACAACGGAGGTCCGGAATCCCTCCTAGTCTTCAAACCGTGGCTCAAGAAAACACTGTTTCAAATACAAGAAGGGAAAATAGTCGCTAGGTGCAAGACTAAGTCATCTCCATCTTGTCGAGAGCGGTCCAATAATTATGGCCCATTTGACAGTCTACGCTCTTTGCGTTGGACGGTAATTACTATCAGTATCCATATTTGGAATAATTTCTGGTATCCGAGCCTTTCCGTAACAATCCTGTAAATAGTATTGCCGCAAACAAGGAGAAATTCATCAGCCTGAGCACCAATCATCAAATTTTGATGAGACCGCAGCTCTTGGTCCACTTGTTGAACGATTTCATGATTCTGGATACTGGAACAGGCAATCCAATCCTCACATAGCCAATTTGTGCGACCGCATTTTAAGTCACGGCGACGCTGTCTAACCTTTCCTTCACCTATTTCCGTAGCTCAATAAACTAGGCCCCATTCCCGATGAGTCTATCCACTCCGGTGAGGCTCTCCTAGACCCACTCCACCGCCAACGAACGGGGGCTGACGTGACTGCAGTGCCCCCCGATAGTATCTAAACGTCCGGCCGTGAAATCGCTGCCGTGCACGCGGCGGGTGCAGGGCTCCCCTTGGAATGCGTGATCCCGAGCGGCGACGATAGCTCTGCACGGATGCAAACCCACCCTCGCATCCGACGTAAACTGCCGAGTGAGCATGGCAGTTTGTGTCCGCTGTTATTGCGGCACTCCATTAACCGGTATGGATGTCGTTTCCTGCGGCACCCGCCCGAATACTACGCCGCACGCTCCGTGTTTTCCCCCTTTGAACTGTTGCTTAGGGTGTTTTTATCCATGTGGAGCTACGCGCACCAAGAGAAATTCTCACTTAGGAAGACTTCCACATGGATAGGCTCCTATGTTTCTTCAACGTCCTCCCATACCTATTGCCAGCCCACCAAGCGTTTTATCTGTCGTCCATTAATACCCGTTACGTACATTTCATTGCCACATGGAGAGAATGTCAGAAAGACAGACGGAAAAGTTAATCTGGTTGCTCCAAGCTACGAATTGTAGCACTTTTAGTGACTAACAACGCCACGTACCACGGATGCGAAGAAATTGTACGTTCTTTCGAGAAACTGAATTCGAAATTGAAGTGGCCCGAGACTGGTTTTAGTAAATGTACGCATTTGTAGTTCCGTCCCGCGGGTTGACCGTGGAATCGGGGTGAGGTGTTGTTTTGACGATCTCAATTGTTGACTGGGAAATTTTTGTCGTAGCATTAAAGTAGATTTTTCCTTGTACCCTGTCGTTCCTTCATCGTGTCTGGTACCTCTGAAATGTCCGGAGTCCACTATACGAACGAAGCATTGCAGGATGAAGCCCGTAGGATTCCCGAAAACGGTACGAAAATGTAGCGTAGTTGGTGGCTCTGAGCGTAGGTTTTTTCTGGGGAAATAATTAACAAGGAAAATTTCTGAAGGCATGCCAACTAAGGCAATTCCCGTTTTACTAAAGAAAATAATGACATTTTTAACATATACAATTTTATTCCCACTGCCTGTAAAGCTTATGGCTGACACCAAAAGATGAACAAATACCATCGTATCTAAGCGCGATGCACAAAAAAGAAAAATCGGAAATGAATATCTTTCAAAGTAAAACTTAGACATTGTCATCGGAACAAAATGTTAGTTCACATAAAAAATTACAAACAGCGATTTTTTTTCTAAAGGTTTCGTCATCTGCAGAGAAGACAGATCTAATTGACTAGATGGGGGAATATTGATCGCAGTTACCTCACAGCTAGGTAGTTCTCGTTATGAATGCGACGACAACTTCATCGAAAGTGTTTCACGTTACGCCGAGGATTATAATCATGCCAGATTATTATTAAGATCATTCCACAGACCACGCGACTATAACATGGATGCTCTCTAAAAATGCGATGACCAAATATCCTTACTCTTCAGCAAAGCAAAATAAAAATTTATTGATAGTCCTTGCGAATTTGATCTGCCAAACATTATTAGGAAGAGTTGTAGAGTAGGAATAATGAGACAAAAGCGCGCTTCATGTCAAAAATATCTTAATATATTGGTCAAATTCTTGGTAGAACCAGTAGTTAAATCACCGACACGAGCTAATAGAGTCCTCAACATATTTGGGACTAGTACGGCAGAGGGGATTGCAAACGCGTCCATATATGAGTGCATTAGCCATCACTAAGTGGAAATGAAAACTAAGTATGCGAAAGTGAGCAAGTAAAAGCCCAAACATCTCTTTTCTATATCTCATCAATTGAAGGACTTTTAAATGGGCTTTTTGGGAAGTTAAACCTCGAACTACTGGTTCGAAACTATCAGCGCTGAACCAGAATAATTGGATGATGTTTTTCAATGCGTGTATTAAACGGAACGCGATACATAAGTATCTTTATTTTATCGGTTATCCACCCGTTAAGGTAGGTTTTGAATGGAAACAAGTTGCAAAACGGTACAGCGACAATCCCCTTGCCTCGCTAACAAATACCACCCAACTTCCAACAGTACAATAAGCCCCTCTTCATCTCCGTATGCTTCCTTCCTCTCTACATCCCGTCCAACATCCCTATCCAACTCCCCCCTCCCTCGTTTCCTAACCTTCTCGCCTCTAAAACATACTTCAACGATCCATTTACAATCCATAAGCTTTGCATCCATCATTCCTGCCTCCTTGTGATTTCATCCAACCATCCCTTCTCCTCCCCCATCATAACTAGCCTATTCCAAAAATTTCAACAAGGTTACAAAGAATCAAAATTGTGGAAGAGGGTTGTTCAAAATACAGGGAAAGATTCTTCCAAGTTTAAAAAGTGCTGACGTAAATATAATGAAACCTTAGAAACGTGTACCCGTACAATGTGGAGCAGAAATGTCAAGTATTATGCGCAGACTGACGTTTCATTAATTGTCAAATGTTTTTCGAATATTTAGAGAATAACAGAAAATTTTCTTGATCTTACGTGAGGGAAATACTAGTACAAAAGGAAATGTCCATATGTGAATTATTTAGAGGCCGAATATGGCAAAGTTGTCACACAGAGTGTAAAAATGCCAATATCCTCTATCAGTTTTTCACAACGTCCCATACGCACCTAAAGTGATTGACACAATCTGACACAGGAATGTTTAGAAAAACAAATCCGGGATTACGAAAAAAAGAACCCTGGTGAAATCAAATTTTCAAAAGTATTAGAAGAGTGCATGGGTCGGAATTAAACAAGCTGAGTTCCATGTGACAGGCTGTAGGAAAATGTAATGTAGAAGTGAGAGAAAGCTGTTAATTCGCCTTAGTTAGGCCACATTTTTAATGCGCTGCAAGTGTGTAATATCCATGGGAAAACAATAATTATGAAATTGGATAAGATTCAGCCTAAATCGTCTGGGTTTGTTAAAATTAAATTAAAACTGTGGGAAGTGAATAAGTGTCGCAGGATCGATTGCTTGAATAATTGAATAGGGAGTCCCGTTTTTTTTCGAAGAATGTGTGCGGGACTTTGAATTTTAAGAATGCGCAAGACTCTTTTGAGTTTTCCGGCGAAAGCGAGGGATCTTCCTTGGAGGATAGATCGTGATGGCATGAAATTATATCGGTAGATTTGACCAGAGGGATAATTGAAGAGAGGTAGGCACCGTCACAGGCAGATTCCTGCTAACAAGTACTCCTTCACTCGCACGATAAGAAATTTTAATAAAATCCATCCTAGGATCTCGAAAATCTTAATTTATCATGAGTGATATATTTTCATGAATTAGTTAGCGACGCCAATTACTGAAAGTATACATGTGTGAGTGTTTTTGTATACGAGCAAAAATATGTTCAACTGAATGCATAAAATAATAATTTTACAGGTATGGCTGGCTGGTGCACTATCCCTCACAAACGCCCTCGCGGTGCCTTGCCGGGGATGTTGTAGAAGTACATATATGTGGCTGCAGATGTGATAAGGTTGCTGATGTGATCTTCCTCGATCAAATGGTTCGCGAGCAGGGAGGTTATGTTTCGTTTTTGAACCAGAACTGTTGCTCTTGCACGCATTACCTAGGATAGGGATTGTCCTACATTTTGGTGAGTCCTAATTAATGAGTAGGCTTAATTTATTGTCTCTCTTTGCGCGTTTTCCATTGTAAAATTTGTCTATGATTTTGGTGGAGCATCTGTTGTATGTGGGATACTGTTTGAGGACTTCGTTCTTGCTTTAGGCTGGATTGCAACGAGGAAATGGTTAACGGCCTCTGTTGTGGCGGCCATTATCTGTGAGAAACGATCTCTTCAATTGCTGTCGATGGTTTTACCAGTTGTATATATTCTTTATACAAATGGAAAATTCCAATTTGTAGTTGAGATTGGAAATAGTTATGTCGGGAAAGTTTAGAGTGACTTTGTACAGATAACATGAAACACAGCAATTAAACAAATAATATTTATTGTCAACCATGGTTTGTACATTGTGTCTTGTCATCAGGTGACATAATTAATCCGAACTCATAAATTGGCATATCTTTGTCGACAACATGCTGATGCCACACAATGGTGAAACTATGGTGGTAAATAAATATTAACCGTGGAATTTCTGTGTTTCTATTATCTGTGCAATTAAAAAACTCTAACAAATGGCTACTAAAATATTGCGATATGTAGTGTCTTAATTTTCCGTCCCCTTTGTGAGTATTGTAGCTTTGCCAATGCCGTTGATTAATACTCGAAGAGTAATCATAGTTGTCTCTTTGTGCACGAGTTGACATACATTATATCATAAACATCTATACCAACAGAAAAAATCATTCACAAGTGGGCGATCACATGGAAACTCACATCTTTCTAAATTGGTATCAATTACGACTAGAAATTGGGGAGCACCAAAAGCTAGTCCTTCCGATTATTTTTTTTTAATTTTCATTAAATACGAATGGGCATCATCGCAGACAGATTCATGTACTCGTTCTTCCCTCGCACGATATTCAATCAGAATAAAAACATTCAGAAGAGCATGAGAAAATATAATTAATTTAAAGAGGAAAATGTAATGAATCAGTAACACAATTATTACTTTTTTATGTTTGTAGGCATGTATGTGCACAGATAGCTTTGTATAAGAAGCTGATGAATCGAGTGACCTTATAAACTAATGTTTCTTCATATATAGCTTGTTCAGTAAAACGGCCACTGATTCGATTTATGTATTTAGCTGAATAAAAAGTGCCAATAGTACCCTTTCTTGGACCCCTTCAATCTCGGTTCTTTTCAATTCATCAACTGAGTTGATTTTGCATTTCACTTGACCATATTTTTCACATGTCCCATATGGATTCGGCAAACGTTTTCCGTTTTAGTAATATCTTTGTAGTAAATAGTTTTTTGGCATATTAAAGAGTTTACCCGTGTACCAATCGAAAAGAAGGGAGAACTAGTGTATTGCCTAGTAAGTTGAGGCATTTCTCTTCCCTTTGAGGCCCTAATATAAGGTATCTTATTCAACACGAATATATTTAGGAATGTTACAAGAAAGAACCATAGTAGCATATTGCAAATAAAATAATTAGGTCCCGTATTGGAGAATGTCAAAGTTAAGAATCCTCTCCTTATCATTCCATTTTGGAGTTCAGATATCAATGTGGAGTTATCTTAATTCTCGGTGTGCAATTTGATCTCCTAAAGGGAATCGATAAACTCAGTGTAATGCTTCAAGAATGCCGTTTCCGCTATCAACTCTATGTGAACGCAAATGAGCGATTTAAAATGAAGTAATGGAATTAATGATCCCCAATCATAACTAAAAAAATAAAAACAAGAAAAAATATCAAAAACACGTTCTCTTTTATTGTGCTAAGATATTTACTGAGCAATTTAGAGAGCGAGCTATATTTCGGAATATAGGATAATTCAGGCCAACATCTCCATTTTTAGAGAAAACTCTTTGTTGAGACAGAGGAGAAACCAGAAGGCGAATAAATATGCAATACCAATGTTCATGCTTCACATCAACAACTGGAGTACAAGAAGAATTATTTTTCAATTCTCTGTCATTAAAAATCTACCATTAATGTTTAAGGTTTATTTCAAAGCAGCCGCTGTCACCCGTCTCGGCAACTTACGCTGTGGTACATACGTACCACAGCATGCCTCTCTCTTAGAGACCACATTACTGCCTCGTGGCATCACGCGTGACTCTCCGCTTCCTTAACCCAAACTTATCATTTCCTAAGGAATCATTTGTCTTCCTTTCCATCCTCTAATTAACGATCCCGAGAACCGCTTAAGCTACGTACGAAATAAATCTAACTTCTTAATAGTCTTCATAAATGGCTAATTTTCCTTTTTTTAAATAGGAACTAACACTGCTCTGAAAAAATCTTCAAGGCAAGGTCCTCACTTATAAATGCATCGAATTAGTCAATTAAAACACTCCCTCCCTTGTTATCTTAAAAACTTAAGTTGTTCCGCGGGAACGTTCTCAACTGCCCACGTTTTTATTCGATTTCAGTTCACTCAATGACCCTTCTGTCATGCCATCAAGTATGCATGGGCGGATCTATATTCCCTTTCTATGCCTTCGTTTCCTGAACTAACGACTTTACCATATAGCTTCCATCTATATTCTTTCCATTTAACGAATCTTTTCTAGCTTGATGAATAATTTAAATAACCTTTCTTTGATTGTTACCGTAGATTTTCCCCTCTTGCTTGCTTGCTTGGTCATTCGCCGGTCAAAGCGACAGCAGAATGCGCATAGCCCTTTCAAAGCCGTAGTCTACCGAATGGCTATTGACCTTGTTGCCGACAAATTCCTTGTGACTGAGAATATTGGTAGCAATGAAAGCGGTTTCTTTCTTCTATAATATGCACCCAGATGTAGGTCTTGATGCCCGTGCGCCTGATAACATGGAGAATATGGTCAAGTAGTTTCAGATAACCAGTAATGGGGTGTACCACAGTTGGATCATAAGCATCACAGGAAAAGTAGCTGAAATAGATTTCCACCTCGATACAATCCGATGGCTCAGGCTCCGCCGAGACGTCGATATTGCACTCGGCCGCCTCCAGGGCATGGATATGAGTAACTGTGTGTGTGCGTGAGTGCCTCAGCCCACTGTGCTGGAGGTGAGGGTCTCCTAGACCCACTCCACCGCCAACGAACGGGGGCTGACGTGACTGCAGTGCCCCCCGATAGTATCTAAACGTCCGGCCGTGAAATCGCTGCCGTGCACGCGGCGGGTGCAGGGCTCCCCTTGGAATGCGTGATCCCGAGCAGCGACGATAGCTCTGCACGGATGCAAACCCACCCTCGCATCCGACGTAAACTGTCGAGTGAGCATGGCAGTTTGTGCCCGCTGTTATTGCGGCACTCCATTAACCGGTATGGATGTCGTTTCCTGCGGCACCCGCCCGAATACTACGCCGCACGCTCCGTGTTTTCCCCCTTTGAACTGTTGCTTAGGGTGTTTTTATCAATGTGGAGCCACGCGCACCAAGAGAAATTCTCACTTAGGAAGACTTCCACATGGATAGGCTCCTATGTATCCTCAACGTCCTCCCATACCTATTGCCAGCCCACCAAGCGTTTTATCTGTCGTCCATTAATACCCGTTACGTACATTTTATTGCCGCATGGAGAGAATGTTTCAATGTCAGAAAGACATGGAAAAATGGAAAATTTTATCAGTGAATAGTGGAGAGTGAATTTGCGTGAGGGGAAGATGATGAAGACAATTAAGGAGGGAATGAGGTAGGGGAAGAGATGTCGAGAAAGACCCCGCCACTGGTAAATACAAGAGAAAATGGCCACTGTTGGGATTATAAAGAAATTAAAACTTGCCGGACGCAGAGCCGACTGGAAGACTGCCGCGGAGGAGGACTGAGCATCGAAGAAGGCCGTGATACCTTCAGCGTGAGCGTCGGAACGCGATGTGATTCAGTGAGAAGTTGCGAAAGGTACACTTGCGGTTTTACCTGTTTGCCTTGGTGTCTCACTACACACACTTTACTTTAGAGTTGCAAATGACCAATTTAAAAAAAAGTTACAACTTCTGGCGATCAGGTGAAAAACACTTTATTTAATTGTGCAAAATATTGAAAAATGACGAATCGCGAATCTTTCACTCCGGTTTAAGGAAATTACGGTTGCTTCTAGCTATTTTTAATCTCCATGGGTATAAGAGTCTTGTGACATTCGTAACAAGAAATGTTTTGTTCTCATGAGAGCAGGTTTAGCACCAGTGACCATGCAACTTATTGGCTCCGCTAAGAGCTATTTTCGTCGCACGCAAGTGACTGGACTGGATTTGGGGAACTCCCGAGCGTGGAGAATTTTTGTTATAGCGAATTTTTGTGGGCGAATTTGAAAAGGTATGGCCAATAGCACAATGACAGAATGGTGGCAAACATGTTTAGCACACTTCATTTAAAGATTTTTGGATCGGAAGCTCCAAATTAATCCTAATTTAGTTTTTTTAAAAATTGTGCTCTCGTTTTATAGCTTAGGCAAAATACATCAATAATGAAGAGATGCAGAAGACTGAGAAGATGAATAGCACATTTTCCGCACTATGATAGGTCTCCGAGAAATTTCATACACGATATTCTCGATCACTGACCACCTGGTAATATAAAGTTGAGTAGCAAATGATATCACCCATGGGGCGAGGATTCTTACTTTGTGGGAAGACTGCCGACCCGATTGGCTACCGATCGGCAATCCAGTGAAATTAGGGAAGTTATGGTGATCAAATCAAGAGGATGTCCAAGAACGTTCGTTTTTCTCACTAGGTTACGGATTTAAATTCTCCTGGGCAGTCAAAGCGACACGAAAGTTTCTTGGCAAACAATCTCAAGATCGAAGGTCCCGAGAACTTCCACCGAATTACTTCTGTGGCAATATCCCCACGGAAAGAGAGCGTCGGTTGATTAAAATATTCTTTTCGTAGCCTATGTCCACTCTTGATACCTTGATATAACTGGCCATAGACCTTTGCGATCACGAGCTATTTCAATGTGAACCAGATTCCCAAAAGCCCCTTGGGGAGCATGTAAATGAGCAATGTAATCGATTGCGATACTATATTTAGTTCGTTATGGGCCGTTCAAAGATTTACTGTGGACCACTCTTAGTTGGGTTGGGGTTTTAGGTAAGTGTGGCCCCGCAGCGGGACTCGGAGGGAGGAAATCATGGTGACTTGGTGGGCGACGGCCCTTTCCTCACTTTGGCAGTGGCGTTGCTGCAGGCACACCCTCGGCCTCTCTGACCATCTACCCTGAGGTTGACCACAATGGTCGGGAATGATTTGTTATGGGTGTGAGTACAAATGGCCTATCCTTATTATTAGTTTATAAAAACATTATTTAACGTCCTTATGTATGATTTAAGGAGACGCGGTCGTTCAGGAGTAGGGCGTTAGAGGGGGTTAGATCCCCGGGAAAGACTCTCCGCGCACCCTCAGGCCCACCCAAGCTGTGTGATTTTTCGGGTACTTGATTTTCTTGGGAAACAAGAGCTGGCACAGGGAAAAGGATCTGACACAGGGAAAAGGATCTGACACCCCCGTCCTAATGTGTGACTTTGTGAACACGCCGTCGGGAATAGTACTGGCTGAATTCTACCATCACCTACCAAACTGACCTTCGGGTTGATTCCTGTGTTTATGATTTTATGTGCACTTTAAAAAAATAAAATCTCCTTATTGTGTGGCAGGTCGTTTCAAACCAGAATATGCATACCGACAATCCATGAATGTTCTAATTCAACACTGTAAATATGTGAAAATCATTCGCCTTGACCAAGATTCGAGATCCGATCCCTCGATGTCCCACCGAGTGCTCTATCCAGTTGAACTACCGAGGCCTCCTCTCACACTATGTTGGGTTACCCTTGGTTGTCAGCGGACACAACGTAATCGTTGACGCACGGCGTATGCGGAAAGGAGCCGCGACGCCCTCCCGCCTGCGTCGCCCGATTTCGTGCGAGGAGGTCGGGGCGGGTATTGGATGTGGAGTGGGACGGCAGTGGCGGGGGCTGGGGGAATGGCGGGGTCTGGGGGAATGGCGGGGTCTGGGGGAGTGGAGTGGGGGAGCGTGTGAGAGACGGTGGCACGGTGGCTCTAGCAAGGTGCCGAATGGCTAGCTGGCCGGCTAGCTCTCTTGACACGAGAAGACGTGTTGTGTGCGGCAATTCCACGGGATGAAGGGGAGGGCGAGAGTGCTTCGTCAATTCCCCTCGCTCTTTCGGTTTCGCCTCCATGACGAAGAAGTCAACCATCCTCTCCGCGGCTTTGGAAATTCTTCTCAGTTAACAGAAACCAGAAATTAATGGTTATAGATTATAACAAACGATTTTGTAACAAACTTAGTTTCTCTGAAAACTTTGTGACAGTAAAAAGGACGAAAAAAGGGTGACCATAAATATAGAAAAGTATTTTGCGCACCATTTGAGTTTTACGAGAATGTGTCATGCTATTTTTAATGGAAGCAGAAAAGTGGGAAGCACTGATATCCAGAACTATTTTTTTAATGTGTGTAAGTCGTTCAAAAATGCTTCAAGCGGAAATCCGATCACCATTATTCTGACAAATACGTTAGTCGTGGAGAACAAAATAATAGTATGCCTGGAAATTTATTTGCTAGTTTGGATAATTTCTCCCGATGGATATCCTAATGCTCTACATTTTCACTTGTTTTTCGACCTGAATTTCTACGTATCGAAGTGGAGAAAATGTGTGTAGTGAAATATCAATAAGTATTCAGTAACATTTTCATAGATGAATGATTGTTTCTCGCACACATATTTTTTTCATTATCACTTTCATGTTCTTTCGACTTTCCTAAACTTGTCAAGGGAGTATTCCAGAGAATCACCCATAACACTTTGTAAGCCTTTCTACCCAGAGAAATCTTGTTGACGCTACAAATTATCAAAATTAATCATAGCGCTCATTGACATTATTTTCTTTGCAGAAATGCAAACATTTTTTTCCGGAATTTCAATTTCGAGCATCGGATGGAGAACTTGATTATATTTAGTAAAGCCATCAGAGACATTCACGGATTCCTTGGTGAATAAGCTTTAAGGAAGGTATTGAATACGTGGGGGCTTAATGAACTTCCTGTGTGTTAACTCTTTCACTCTCTTCTGAAAAATGTGACGTACATATTCAATCTGCAGACGACTTTCGGTGTCAATTTGCAGAAAGCTCCTTTCAATCAGGTCGTTTTAACTCTATTATAAACAACCGTTAATATTTCATTACTCTTGTTGAGAAAGTGGACGGTAAGGTCTACAACATTTTGACTTGTTAATAGATGCTAAATTTATGGCAAACCCCCGCAGAAAAACGCTCTCATATCTCTGGTTCCCTGCCGTCATTGCTCACATAAAACAGTAGCATTTTATGAAGTGATCCACCGTCAGCGCATCTGTAGCAACCCTACAGTAACCAATATATAATAGCATTCACCACCGTAGGTAGTTAGTTACACATTCTCTGCTCCAGCGTGTTACTTGAACTTAGCACTTCGTTTATTTGTGAATTGAAATCCAAATCCATATTAGCACAAGGATTTTCATTATCCGTAACTTCCTTCCGAAAGCAATAGCCGTCGCTAACATGCCAATGTTAACCTGTTTTTCGACTTGTCGCATCGAGACTGTATACTTGTGTATTTTTCACGGAAAATGTATATTGAATTAATATAATGATTTTTTAGTTTCTCTGCAGCTTAGTTCGTCAATGTATTAACTCTTCATAGTGGTATATGGGCGTCCGCTTCCTACCAAGTAAATCGCTGTCTTATCGAGTGCCTCTGCAGGAATCGTTCCCGCAGACTGAAACGCCTGCCCTCGGTCGAATCTACTGTGCGGATCTATCGAATAGTTAGTTTGGGTCTTTCGACTGCGAAATCGTACCGTCCACCTCACAAACTTCTGAAGAGATACCAAGAACTGGCAAAGTGACGGGAAAATATCACCGAGGCAACCGGAAATCTATTTGACGGTGTAGCCTCGCGAATAAATTCCAGGCTTTCGTGATAGACAGGCGCGCCAATGTGATCATCCGAATGACGTTTCACGTCCGAGGGCCGCGAGGCACCCTCCGAGCATTCTGCTGCCGCCGGTGGCATTCGTTGGGCGTTGGGCGGTGGACGCCGGCCGACTGCTCGCTCGCTGGGGATGCTGGAAGACACGGCTGCTCCCGCTCGATGAATGAGGAGGAGGGGTGAGATGGGGAGTGCGTCGGGGGGCGACCAATCCTCTCATCGCTGTGGGGTGGAATCAATCGGGGGCGCGTGGCCCCCTCCTCCGCTTCGCGCGGGGCACGATTTTGCTTTTAGCGTGGGCGGCCTCTCCCCCCGACACGCCCCCCTCGCCCCCGCACCCCCCACGGGCACGCACGCGTTCTTCGGGCGAACGCCGTGGGAAGACCACTCAGCGGTAGTGCGGCCCGCCCCCTCCTACCTCTCCAGCCTCGGGCGGCGTCCATGCGTTGGCACGCGGACGCACTGCGGTGCACGTCGAGGAGGCTCCTCGCCCACTCCGTGGAATGGCGCATTTCACGGAGTGGACGTGGAGATTTTCTCGCCTTGAGAAATCTTGGCCACACGACGCATAAAATTGAGTGATACCTCATATGAATGTGCTTTAACCGGCCCTCTTTCCGGCAATTCTATAGTTTCCGCTCCGGAAGTAGAGTAAGTAAAGAAAGGACTAGAGGCAGAGTTGCTCTTTATCGCCGTTGATGTTCAACATTTACGCACATTGAGAAGTATCTTATATCTGCTCGCACTCGAACGTCATATTTTCGTGTGCAGATACATTCACTGGTGTTGTTGTTTTTGCAGATGGATTAGTGTTTCGAAGTTATCACGAGTCTGGGCTACATTATTTTGTTCCTGAGAACAAAAAACAACAAACCTCTGCGTGGAAATCTCTGGCATCGCCGACACCGGAAAATGTTTTTTCTGCTAGGGAATTTATGGTCATATTTGTTTCTTCAAGGAATTGTGCACCGATGGTGTCGTACAAGCACAACCGACTTAAAATAAAGGGCAATATTCTCTGGCCATATCCATTGCAAAAGGTATCTCAAAGCAACAGTACAGATTCTACGGCAAGATAATGCACGGTGGCACATCACATGTTGTGGCTGGATGTCTCGTGAAAATCAACGTTAAATGTTTTCTTCGCCCTTCAAGTAGTTTGGCCCCAGCTTTTTCTTTTTCTTTAATGTAAAGGCACGCCTTCGTGGAAAGCGTTTTTCATCATCAAAAGCAGGCGTAGACAGACTGAGCATTTTCCCTGTTGAAACAAACGGTTTTCCCCAGCGCAATATCGCAGAGAAAGCAATGAACTTTGTTCACATATAAAATACGCAATAAAATCAGGTGATATGACTTTACTTATTTTCTGAATAGAAGCATATGCTACTTTCTCACCAATCAGCCATCTCATAAGTGTTTAACATCCCGTCTCACGTGATCCCAGCGATGAATAATGTGGAAAATAGACATCTTTCTCTTTAACACGTTTAAAAATAAAGAAGATCACTTATATAGCTCATTTTTTAAATGATTTACGTGTTTGAAGTAAATTTTGGTGTAATTATCTGTTAGGTATTGATCACGAAGCAAGTGACATAAAAATTGGTTAAACGTGAGTTTACTTTCGACAATATTGGCAATGAAATTTATTTAATGGTAAATATAATTTATTTTCATGTGCAGTACCATTCTCAGATTAAAAATTATAGTTTCGAGGAAACATAAGAACAATCCTGATCTATGCTGATTTATCTGTGGCCCATTGGTCTAGTCCCAGTGACGTACTATTTCAAAGGAAATTACGAAATTCAAGCATCTGTGCGTGCATTCGGTATTTTCCATAAGTTAAGGACGGAAAGAGGGTGTCGTCTCTAGCTCTTGTTTCAATGAGCTGAATAAATGAGAGGGCAGCAATGTGTGCCAACAATGTGGATCAGACAAGAGAAATCCAAAATCTTGGGTCGAGGAAAAATTTCCGAAGAAAAAGCTTTCGGATTCGAAAGAAGGCATCTTCATCGGTCCGTAGACATTGGAGCATTCGTCCAAATGCCTTGGAACTGGAGGTGTGGAACTCTATCCTCTCTCCCGGCGAAATCATTCGCCAACGAGTGATCTGTCAATGTTAAATGTAAACGGGATGAAATAATGGCCTCTGAAATGCATTTGGAGCGCACGACGTCCATTGCAGTGCCCTCTTTTCAGCCATGCATATCCACTGACGAGTTGCAGGGAAGGTCGGTGCATGGAAGTCTGAGGAGTAAGGCGACCGCTTTAAGATATTTTCTACGTCAGTAAAGAGAACAGCGTATGATAAAGAAAACGAAGGTGGTACTTTAGTTATTTCTTTGACAACCCGAGTAAATTAAACTGAGTCAAATAGGTGAACTTTATTTCCGTAACAGGGCGACGTTAATCCCTTACCAGCAGAATAGAGCATCAGGCATTACCGTAAATCTCTTAATTAGTTGCCTCCCCTACAGATGAACGCTCACAAGCTTGCAAGTAAGAATATTTTGACTGTATCGTAATCGTTCGATGACCTCGATTCGGCTCCTCAAATGTTGGAAGCCACTTGTTGCAGAAATCATATTTTATCACTGCACACAATGTAGCCATTAATATGATCTAATACGTATTTCAAATATACTGGTTGTGGAAGTTTCCGCAACAATAATACTGTAATACCGAAACAGTAATACAATATGGAAGGACGTCCGCATTTCTTGATGCACCTCCTTGCCCATTGTTCAAATAGTGGTGCCTATTCATATCATTCATCTTCTCTTAGTGGTCGAATGTCAATGACTCCACATTTTTTTCCCTTCGCGTAGTACGTGCCTTGTGATGCGATATGGGAGTGGTGCCTCAAATTGCCTTTCCTAAACGGGCCTAAACACGCTCCCTAGAGCGGACTAATCAGCGCATTTGATTCTCGACCGGGTGGCCTCTTTGAGGAGATCGGTAGCCTTCCGTCTCACCGCAGCCTCGAAGAAATCCTCAACATTCTTTCCCGAACGTCCCACTCGTATCAAAGGATTAGCTGTGGTGATTAATTCAGGGTTAAATTTACGGGGCAGTGAATAATAAAGAGGAATCCTGTAACTGATTTTTAATTAAAGGATCAACTCGGTCACCTTTGACACCGTCTGAATTTCTCTTGAGAAACCCATTTTAATTCTTGTTTTGGTCCGGATTCGTATTTCTTCTCCAATGAGCTACAAAATCTACTGAGATACGTATTCAACTTCTGCCTATTTACATATTTTACCTATCCACCCCATAATTACCTACCTATCTATGAATGTGTGTAGTAGTAGATTCTATCCTGGCGATCTTATTCATCTTTGAGAGCAACTAAAACATGTCGTTCATCTCACTGCAATCTTGGCAATGCTTTTATTAACGCCCGGCCGAATGACCACCATCAACCCAACGGAGAAAAACCTCATTCGTATGATTGGGTATTGAGAAGTGGCATACAATCAGAGGAAGTTTTATACGACCAAGCATCCGGAAAGATCTCTTTGATGTTCAAGAAGTTTTCTCGGGTTTCCCACCGGGTCTTGTTTGAAGAAGTGCACCGACGTTTCGAAGGCTGACTCTGCCATCGTCTTCAGGGTAAAGTTCAGAGCATGAAAAAGGCCTGGTATTTATACTCTCCCTCCCGGCTCAGGTGTGCCCTGATTGGCCGGAAGCGTTAGTGTGCTCCGCTACTGACAAACCTGAGATCCTTAATCTTTTTGATGATTTACGTAGACATTTTTATAAAGAGCCACCACTACTCTCTAGTCTCTCATCACGCCCACGTCATACCAATATATTCATTGTATTTCTAACACGGGGGAGAAATACCAAAGACACATTTCATCATCAAAATAAATATAGAATAAAGTTAGGCATTGGGATCTCGTAAATAAATCCAAAGAGAAGGGAAAAATAATACTGGAGCCTATGCATTGGACATCATACCACTGATTTCACATGATTTCATCCATCGTAAATAAAATTGGGAAAATTAATTGAGAGTCCTGATCCGTTTTTGTTCCCAATTTGAGGAGGCCGCACTCGGTACCTGGTGCTAGCGTGTGTGTGAGAAGCGGCCGCCACGAAGAGTGTTGCAAAAGCAAGTTGGGGGGAGGAGGAAGGCCGCGCGATGAATGGGAGAGGCGTGCGCGCGCCTCGAATCACGTGACGCCACGGACCCAAGGAGGGGGGCGCGAAGGGAGAGGCGTCGATGGGGCCAACAGAATGATGAACCTAGAGCTCCCACGGGCGACCCTCGGCGACCCCACTCACTCACCCATCGCGTCCGTCCGCCTCATGTCGGGGCACCTGGGCCGCCGTGAGTGTAACGGCCCGCGGGGGTGCACCTTCCACGGCGGCGGCGACCCCTCGAAGCCGCCTTTTCGAGCGCGAGAGGGCACGGCGGTGCCTCGGTATGCCTTCGCACACTAACCAATGCCTCGGGAATGATTACTATGTTCCACATTTTAATTATCAATGCATTTATTTCAATTCAATCAGTTAATTAGCTCGCGACAGTAGCAGCTATTAGGGTCGAGGAAATGATGTGAAGAGATATGTGCGAAGATATGGAGATATTTCTCATCCAGGAAAAATGAAAGCATTGCAATTAAAGGTAGAAGCATGCAATTACATATGTGGTTTGCGCTTTTCTGCTGAATTTTATTGGAGGGCAGCCTAAGCATGGGAAAGAAATGGAGAGTTCATTGCATAGGAAGAGGAAAGTGCAGTTCGTATAGATAATAACGAATTAGAAGAAAAAAATCAAAAATTTAAACAGAAATTAAAATGAGATTTTTGAGAGTGATGTTAAATCGGAGGACAGAACAATAGCAAGCGAATCAATTAATCTCTCTGGGAAGTGTAATAGTGAAATTATTGATATCAGGCGAAATATAATATGATGGTACTC
This sequence comes from Hetaerina titia, assembly GCA_037158775.1. NCBI lineage: Eukaryota > Metazoa > Arthropoda > Insecta > Odonata > Calopterygidae > Hetaerina > Hetaerina titia. The sequence continues at coordinate 14,215,826 of CM073779.1, forward strand.
CAGGACTCTCCCAATAAAGAAAATGTAAGTACAATGTTCCGCAGATAATTAATTTTCCTCGACCGGGTTTCATCCAAGATATAATGAACAGGTGCTATGACAGAGTTTTCAGACGTCATAGGTGCTGTATGTTGGAGAAAGAGGGGAGAGGTTTGGAAGGGGGGAGTTTGGAGATTAAATGACGTCAGAGCGGCAAAGTGACGAGGTAGGGGGAGGGGGTAGTGGGAGAGTTTTGCGGGGGCGGCGGTGGGGGAGGCCGGTTGAGTGAAGGATTATGGGGGACGGCTCACGTGAGTGTCATAATTAGGATACCTTGTATCAAAACTGGCCGAGGAAAATATCTGCGGAAGCTGGTTATAGCATGCGCTAGGGCAAACCTTCGTGTGGAGTATGGTTCTGTACGATTTGAATGGCTTGGAAACTTGGTCACTGAAGCAAGATGATATAGGCGTAGACTGGAGTCTTATGGAATGTGGGTGCACACATGGATAGAAAAAGTGGAACGGACATAAAGGAAAACAAAGGAGGAAGTAGTAGCCGCGTTGGGGGAAGAGAATTGTTGGGAGAAAGTGAAAGGAGGCAGGAAAGGAAGACAACTCCATTCTGATTGGCGAAATCATGCCAGCCACTGATAGACGGGAAGATGTTTCGCAGGAGAGAAAGGATTAGGGTTTGGCATGGGCATGTTGGAGGAGAAGTAGGGAGATAGAATTCGTGCGGAATTGAAGGATTATTTGTGGCGTGGGGTCACTGATAGTGTTTTGTTAGGCGAGGCTTAGTGTAGCTAGCTTTGTGTAGTCGGTGTCCATCGGAAACTTTCCTTAATCGCTAGACGATACCCTTCCCGATAATAATCGATTTCACCGCAGACCCGCGCCGACGGTTGGGAAGGAAACTCGGTGATTGGGGTGACGATGCCCTTCAGACCCACGCGAGGGCCGTTTCTAAATGTATCCTGGTTGAATTGGGCTCCTAGAGATGTTATGATGAAATTATGGGAATTGATTGCCAATGAAAGAATCCGCAGGGCTCGGTGGAATTTAGCCTGAAAGTCATACCAGGAAATAGCTGTTGAATTTCAGATTTGCACTTAATTTTTGGAAGGGTACATCTTTTGTACAATTTATCTAAGATGCCATGGTACCAGTCCCATGACTTCTCATAGATAGACTCGGTCCTTCATTCCATGTCACATAATAACCTGCAATCACCACTCTGGCGCGTGGCAGGGGGTGATTACACGCCAGATTACTTTTGACCCAAGATACCCACCCCCCTAGCGCGAAAACGTTATTCTGACTCCTTATCGTTTGTGGGAAAAATGACATCTTAAATCTATGGTTCTCTACATAATATCTCAACTTTTATGGACATGATACTTCGGTTAGTACGTAGTTCGGGGGGCTAATACATTTTGAACATGATCGCTAAAGAAACATCCTTCCAACAAATGCAAGAGATTTAATCTGCAAGTTAATCTTCGCTCCGTGAGTGAATCCCAACCTAGCTCCTTTAATAGATTTGATACACTACGCAGTTTTTCATTCGAGCGTTTTAACTCCTCTACGCTGCACGCGATCTAATGTTTGGCGCCTACGCGAAGGCAACAACCAAAAATGAAGAGCAGAAATTGGTGATCTTCCGACGACCCCTTCCCGGCTTCGGAATTCCTCCCACAAACGACGTCATGTGGCACCGCGGGACGTTTGGAGCGGTCGCTCTCTGCAGGCTGGAGGGTTGTCGTGCTCTAGGTGGGGGAGGGCATTCCTCCTCGCAGCCGACGCAGTCCCGCGCCGCGGCAGTAGGAAGTGCCCGCGGCGCGCGAGTCCGCAAATAGACGAGGCCAGGCGTGGCGGGAAGGAGGCAGGCGGGAGCAGGACATCCGCCGAAGATTCAGCAATCTAGGGAGGCCCGCGCTCTTCCCCCTACCCCCATCCCCCGGAGCCACCGCTCGCCGGGGGTCGGAGGCCCGGGGGCGGGAGGAAAAGAGACCGAGGGCCAGGAGGCCCTCCCTCGGTCGAGGGGGAGGGGAACGCCGCTTCTCTTCCCCAATCGTGAATGAAACCTGACCCTCTTCATCACCCGGGTGTTTTCATACTACCCATGTAAGTGTCGTAGTGCAGAGCTTAGTAGCATAGTGCAAAATGTAGAAGTAGAGTGCATAATGTAATGGCAGAGCTTACATGTGGCACCGAGAGTATAAACAGAGACGAAGACTATTACAACATTCCACTTCATTATTTATTTAGTGGAAAATTGTAATAGTCTTCGTCTCTGTTATTACAGAACAGTTCCATCACATCGCACCGGAATCCGTAATATATGCCGAGTATTATCATGGCTCCATATTGGACCCACGGTGTAAATACTATTGAAAGCCCCCGCGACTGATATGTTAAAGTACTGGTCCTTCCCTCGCATGATTCATAATCATAACGAAGTCACGCGTAACCACTCTTGCTTTCCCAAAACTACACTCGAAACCCCCAATATTTCGGAAGTAAAGCGGAATATTTACATGTAAGTGTGACTTCGTTGATACATTTGAAATATGTTTTTATTATGAATAAATGAATATTTAATCAAGAATGGCTGGTGTCATAACATCCCCTGCCAGACACCCGTGTGGTAGCTTGTGGTGTAGTGTATAGGTTTAGATGGAGTGTCACGGTGCCTCAAGGGATGTATCGGGCGTGCATTGGTTCAGGTATAAGAAACCGGGAGCCCCCGTCAGTGCCAACGACGTCTCATTGCTGAACGCCTTCTAATCCATTGTAACCATACTGCACTTGTTGGAAGGAATACTAGGTATACTTATCAACTTCTCCCTCGCGCGGGTGGTCACATTGGAGCAATACATTCCTTCAATGAAGTGCACGTGTCGTGGGCTCTCGGCAATAGGTAAGCGAGTGCGAGAGGATGTTTGGGGCGTCACGGCTTCCTTCCATCGGGCCAGCCTTCCTCCTCGTTTCCCGAAGGCGCTCCTCAATGCAGACCATTTGATCAATCGTCTCACATTAACTAAGGAGTGTCATGTCTTTTTAAACCATCAGTTGAGTTAATGCAATGCTCATCGTCGGAATGAGCAAAGTTTCCCCGTCGCTCACTCCACTCATCCACTGAAATTGCTTTAATTGTACCGGCTCGTCTCCGGCGCTCGATGCATGAGGTGAGACGTGAAGATCGCAAATACGTCTAATTGTCCAGGCAAGCACTCCGTATTTCTCTTTCGCGAGGACGACACACTGCGTATATTCGAGATGCAAAAGTTGGAGGGTTGTTGACCGAGTGAGAAGTGACCGGGGAGATCAGTCAGAGCACGCGTCTGCCTCTCTCACCCATCTCCATCGAGCACGAAGCCGGAGCGGCGGATTCCATTTTTATATTCCTCACTGAATCCTCGCCTTTGAAATTTTCTAATGAGTGCAGTTTTGAATGTGACTTTGAAATTATCGCTGCGCAACGAAAAACAATTACAAAGGATTTCTTTTGGTTGCTTACAGCACGGGTGGCACCTGGGATCCCGTTGAGCCACGTTTTGTATTTCATCGTGTTACCTTAGATCGACGCCAATATCCGGGATCCCAAAACGTGATGGCATTGTGATTTGGAGGACCAGGAGGCATTAATCTGCCGCCAGTTAATTAGGACGCCTGCTGTCGACGAAAGACGGCTTGCTCTACCATGATTCCTGGGACCCGCTTCCTTATATTCTAGCCGAGAGTTCATTTGCGCCAGTAGTTGAATCATGTCCCCGAGGGAGCAGGTGTACTCTAAAAAACTGTGACTATTACGATGGCGAATATGGCAAAGTTATTGATCTAATTGAGGATGTCATCGGTAATGAGGCTACTTTTGCAGAAAAAAAACATTCGTGTGAGCTGTCAAATTAAAGCGCAAAGTATATCTATTGAAAAGAGGCATTTTTAAAGAGCTTCAATTGAATTAAAACCCAAAACTTGAATTTCTCAATAGGTTCAAAGGTTTTATGTCAGCAAATAATAAGGAAATAACCTGAAATCGAGTTACAATTGAGCATGCAGGATTCTTGCGGTCTATTTTCCGTCTGTGTCATCGCTGACTAATACTATTAGCATCCCATATAAGCTGGCGCCCGGTATTATACCGTCTATTGAAAGAGTACCGCCAAGGAATGAAAGGCGTTCGGGCGGCAAGGAAATTTTCCACTCAGACGTTCAAAAGGAAGAAACTATGGAAACTGGGAAAAAACATTAAAATTATAGATTTTTAAACATCGAATGTGCGATACAAGGTAAATTTATTCAACAGCAAAATTTCCTGTGAGTATTATGATAACTATTCATGCGTTTTATTTTTTTATGTGTGTGTGTATATATATATAAATATATATATATATATATATATATATATATATATATATATATATATATATATATATATATATATATATATATATATATAAAGTCACTTTCTTGAAAAACCCACGAACGTGCACAATAATGTATGTAAATTCACTAACTAGTCGACACAAACACAGAAACTAAAACATATAAAAGAGAGACTCACTGGTTCTCGAATTTTCGGTGGTGCTACTACCTTTCTCAAGGGGAATATATATATATTATTAGGTAATCTACCGGTTAAGGTAGGTTTTTGGATGGACACAACTATCAAATAAACATTTTGTAACTCCAAACAAGACCCAATCCAGTAACCTAATCTACATCAGGTCCCTATTCATCTCTATGTACTTCCTTCCTCCCTTCATGAGGTCCAACATCCCTATCCTGTTCCTGCTCTTTCCTGGTTTGCCCAAAATTCTACCCTCTATTACCGTCTTCAACATCCCACTGCCGCTCAATACGCCTTTCATCCATTTTTTCTGCCTCCATAGGATATCTCCCAAAAAACCCCTCTCCTCACCCACTATCCCTAGTATTTCCTCATTTGTTTTCCTTCCAGTCCATTTCACCTTCTCCATTCTTCTCTACACCCACATTTCAAAATCCTCCAATCTACCTCTATCCTCCTGGTTCAGTGACCACGTTTCCGTGCCGTACATAGCTACGCTCCATATCAAAGTTTTTACGAGTCTTTTCTTAACCTCCGTACTGAAGGACCCCGTCATCAACTCCCTTCTCCTTGAGAAAGCCTCCTTGCCTAGCGCAATTCTTCTCCTTAGGTTCCAACTACTTTGACCGTGTTGGTCCAAAACACTTCCTAGAGACGTTAACTGTTCAACGCTTCTTATACGTTAACTCTTCATGTTTATCGCACTGTTTTCCAATTCACTCAGCAATGCTTGTAACCCCTTGGCCGGCTGACAAACCAGAGCCTGGTCATCAGCAAACCTGACTGATTTTACGAACTCCCCTACGACTTTCACCACCACCTCCAGCTCTTTCCATGCCTCCTTAATCATTTCCTCCACACATACATTGAACAGCACCGGTGATAATGGGCAGCTCTGCCTTGCACCCCTTCCTAACACTGCCCATCCGGACTCTCCATTCCCCACTCGCCCCTGAGCATTCTGAGACATGTACAGGTTGCGGATTAGCCTTCTGTCCCTCCAATATGATCCTATTTTTTGCAATGTGCTCGTTAGTTTTTCTCAATCCACTCTATCAAACGCATTTTTGAAATATGCAAACAGGGAAGTACGTCCTGATTGTATTCTATAATCTTCCCGGGTAGGGATCTCATTATATCAATGGCAGCATGCATACCTCTCCCTTACCTAAACCCAAACTGATCAAACCCTACGTACTCATTTTCCCTAATCTCTATCCTTTTGTTGATGATCCTGAGAACAACTTTAGCAGCATGGGATATCAAACTTATTGTTCTGTAGTCCTCACATGACATAGCCTTTATAGCCTTTACCTTTTTGGGAACAGGAACTAACACTGTTCTCACAAAATCTTCCGGCCAGATTCTTTCCTCATAGATACTGCTAATAAGTTCATATAGTTTTCTTTCCCCTTTTTCCTAAACATTTCCCTAGTTGCGCAGGAATATTGTCTACCCCACGGCCTTATTTGGTTTCATCTCCCTTAATGACCTTTCTATCAACCATTTCTATCATCGTCAATCTTGTCTGGGCCTAAGCTGTCTTCTTCTACGTCATGTTCCTTTGCTATGTCTAATATTATTAGCCCAAGTTCTCTACCATACAGTGTTTCTATATATTCCTTCCATCTCTCTTGGATCTTTTCCGCGCCAAATATTATCTTACCCCACTTATTTCTAACTGTTTGCACAGAGCTTCTTTTCTTACTTCCCTATAGTGACTTAACGCTGTCCTATAGGTATATACGGAGACGACTAACCATCCATTCCTTTAGGAAGAACACAGAATCGTCCGGGACCATTTCTTTCCGAGTGCCTACACCACAAGTACTGACAAACCATACATAATGGTTGCTGAGCTTAACGAAAAATTGATTGAAATAGCAATTTAACAATAAAAGGCTCTAATAGCAGCTCCCAAACATAAAATAAACAAAGGCCAAGGCTGGGAAGAAACACCCGATGCATTGCTGACAGAATTTGCTGAAGACATTACACACTCTCATTCTCATTGAAGGCGTATTCTTAACTTCGACGTGAAGATGTTCAGAGCCTCGACCCCGTCGAATCGAAGTAAGTAAACATTAGCCTGGATTGAAAGAAATCCCTTCCAATGGGCTCTCTTTCCGTCCGTCGACAAGCCCTCTCTCGGAAGCCTCCACAGCCAGCCTGCCTCTCCCTTCCTTCCCCTACTTACATTTATCTCAACCTACAAGGTAGCTTAGCTGTCTCCAATATACAACACCCTCCAATTATCTACCAATTCTACCGATATCCCTCTCTTGTTAGTAGTAGAGAACATATTTGCAAGCAAAATAGTGACATCCTCGAGAATTACGTTATTACGACGACTTAGACAAAAAATCGATATAAAAGTCGGATTTTGTGCACCTAGTATTTCAAATATAGAGAAATGACAGAAGTGGGGGTTCAAAATAGGAGGCACGAAGTTGAAGAGGTTTTGTGATTACAAGTGGTAAATTCACCATCGCAGCGCAGTGAATTAACGGCCAAATCTTCTTTAAAAAGGCGTTTTCATTATTATTTCCCTTTCGAAGGGGTACAAAGTCCAAGCGAATCTCCAACGCAAACGGAAACATTCCCTTTGACCCTTTTTATCGAAGACTCGTTTGTTTTCGAATCCTTGTTAAAGTGTATGTTTTGACCAAATGAGAATGACGAGGACATTACTTCATACATTTGACGGATTACAAGAAAACGGTCGTGATGTCCCATCGACAACAGCATTAATTGCGCCGGGCGAATCAATAGAATGGGGAATATTTCCAGTGCACGTACCTGTTTGCATTAAAGGTTCCATGAGCGTCAATGCTCGTTGGCGAGGGGTTGGTGAGGATGTGGGTGGTCGGGGGGGTAGGGCTCTCGCCCCCGGTCCCTCCACAGGGGAGGCAAAAGGCCGAGAGCCCCGCGGGCAGGAGGTGGAGGCCCGCGATGCGCCCATTCGGTGTGCAGATGGGGTAATCACTCGTCGGCGGGCCGCAACCCCTGACCCGCAGCGCCTGTACCCATGACTGTGGTTCGGTGGCGGCGCTCGCCTCCTTCCGGCTTGGATGAGGGCGGGGCGAGAGGGGGCCGGCGAGATAAGTGCCCCCCCCGCACTCACCCCCGATCCTCCACATTCCACCCTCTCGCTCTCGGCTTTCCCCTCGGGGGGTCGAGGGTGGGACGGGCTGCAGACGGCGGGGGGACCGCACGCACAGTGCCTTCTCCTCACCCCTCAATCTCAGTCGTAAAATAAACACACCGAAGAACAGGTGACTGCCGTGGCAAATGATATCTTTGTGATCACTCGGATGGCCTCACCTCATCGGTGGTAGTGCTATTTCCAAAGGGTGCGATCGTGCTTAAGGGAGCGAGCCTTTGCATGTGTGGGCCTTGGTGTGGGAATAGTCAAATCAGTTTGGGAGGCTAACGCCGGCCCCGGTATTGCCCCACGGAGACGGAAGGTGTCCGCGGTCGCGAGAACACTGCGTGGTGCTCGTCGTTCCTGCATCCCTGTCCACGCATCCACCGCCGGGCAGACATGTCCACATACGTCAGGTTAATCATTTCAGGAGACGCTCACGCATAATTTTCTGCCGACTGGAGGTGGAAATTGGACGAAAAAATGGTAATCCCGAACTGGAAACAATTCTATTGAATATGATGAATAGTCACGCGAAGAAAGCATGTGGCAGACCACATTTTCTAAATGTATTCACGATTTTTGTTTTGGTACAGAGAGACATGGAGGAGCTAGATATTACTGAATTAGTCACCGCGAGATCGTGATTCTGTAAGGAAACAGAATAGGCCTTGAGTAACTGGCAAGGAATATTCTCCAGAAAACGACTCTCCGGTCTCTCTACCGTCATACGATCACGATAGTTTCACCACGTGAGTGAGTAACGCTCTACTTATTTTTATGTGACTTGAACGACTTGACTTGTCAATGTCTGACGTTTTTTTTAAGCAAGCGCAATGAGATATCAGTTGTGCTTATGGAAACATATATACTGATGTTTTTAAGGCCGTGGCGAAGCGTGGATGAGAAAAAGAGAAATTTTCAATATTCATTATCAAGACAATCCTTGCCTGACCGTGTGGCGTGTCGGAAAAAAATAAAGAACAAAATTTAACTGAAAAACTAAAATTAAAAACACAAAGGAAATTGAATAGGGGTATCGGTGTACAACCGAAACTCATTAAAGTCTTTCAAGACTCTCAGTATTCATATTTTAAAATATGCGGAATTCTTATATTTACTTGTTGAACGACGTCACCAACGAAAATATTTAGCGGGTTGCTCTCCAGAAGAATACCCGATGACGTTGTTTATTGACCCGGATCGCGAAAATTATAGAAAAAGTCATATTTAGTTCCTGTGCGACAAAATTGTTGTATAATACATTTTTAGTTACGCCGAGATCTACGCGACAGTTATGTTTGTCGCATTGGGGACGTAATGAGGAAAATACTCCCTTTCAACATTTAAGAAATACGAGATTTTTTATAAAAAAACAATAAAGACATATTGAACCGGGAAATGCACTTGTAAGTAAATCAGCTGGTTTATTTTTTATTTAAATGGGATCAATAACAAAAATTAAATACCTTTAAACGCGACTCTACTTTAACTATCTTTATCTGGCGTATTCAGTTAATTTTGATTTTACTTTGCATAAAGTAACGGTTTTCAAGGGCCCGGGTTCGAATCTCGGCGGCGACAGATATTTTTCAGTGGTATCCCGATCCCTACTTGAGGTGCTCTTTGGAGGGCACTTTGAGTGAGTACGCCCTCCGTCGGATGGGACGTTAAGCTGCGGACCCCTTGGCGCCTTTCGTTAAGAGCAGGCTAATGCTGACGCCGGGTTTCTCTCCACCCTTCATCCTTTCCTGTCATCCCTAATGGCGCAAACGACCTGAGCTGTCGGTCGCCTCCCCAACATAACTAAAACGGTGTTTAACTTGAATAAGGACAAAATGTAGGAATAATTATTAATAATCATAGCATACTGGACATATTGAAATCTGCTACAAAAATTCTGATGGCTAGCGCTTTAAGAATATAAGTAAAGCACTATTTTACGATTGCATATATTAAATGGTCGAATATACATAAAAACCCAATTTTACAAATATCGGGGATCAATCTTCCGTCTACTTGTCGAGGGCATGCATTACTCATGCCCTCGTGCAATGCATCCGCCAAACAAGGGGCGCCTTGCACACCCTCTCATGCGTGGGAATTAGATACCGGGCATGGCTCCGCAGGGGTTGGATTAGTTCCCGTTATCTGTACCGCTAGGGCCAGTGACGTAGGTCGGGAAAGCCCTGCTTCCTGAGTATGACCTCTGGCGGCGCCCGCCAGAGGACAAGGGTCCTTCCCAGGGGCGGGTATGAATTCGGCTGCCAGCAAGGCCTCAGGCCAGTTGGGTCATGCTTGTGGTGACCGCGTCTAACACGAGGCTTGCTACGCTCGCCGCGACTTCGGCTAGACGAGTCAACCACCCCCGCCATCCGCCCTCGAGAGACGAAGGCTTCCCCGGGGCAACGTTCGCCGCGCCCGCGTTTCTCACTCCCTTGTCTTCCCCTCCGGGCCTGCTCGGTACCGCGGCTGACGATAGGGGACACGTTCCGCTGACGCCTAGCCGTGCCATTTTCCAAAGAGTGATCGCATCCCGGTGCCTTGCTCCCTCTCTTCCTCTCCCATCGTAGAACGTAAGTGATGTTTATTGTACACAATGTGCCTTGTTTTGGGGCAAATATATCCACTATGTTCCTGGGTATTTCGGCCTAATTACTTTCTCACTATCCAATCTCTCGATGCTCATTATGTCGCCAAGAATCCGCTGCGACATAACTGGTGTCAGGTGTGGGGTGCCGGGCAATACATTTTTTTCATTATTTAGTATAGATGCCTTGTAGACTGTACGGTTTCCCCACTCGTATAGCTTGAATTATGAATTTCCCATAAGGTATGAGTCTTCTAGTTTGTCCCACCCACGAAGAGCGTCTAAAGTAATGTATGGTAGTAAGTAATTCATAATTATAGATACACCCTCAAAATGGATAGGTTGAGCACGAGCGTCGGGAGATGTAATTTTCGAGGGGCTTCACTACGGGAGTTAGACTATGGAAGTACTGAGAGGCATGGTAATTTAATTGATTTCACATCCTCGGTAAATATATTGACCGGGAATGAGAAACCGAATGCATGCAGTTTTCGCACTCACAGTGATTCCATGGGTAATCCGTTTGATGCGCCGACCTACCCCTCCATATGCGGCCAAATTCTTTCATTCCCAACTTCAGCGGGGAGGATGAAGTTAGTGTGGGCAAATTTCTAGAGTTGTAAGCCATTTAAGTGGTTTGAACGAACAGCAAACGCTCGGGGTCGCGCGTCTACGGCTTAGTGGGACGGCAGCTGACTTCGTTTCAGCCAACCCGCATATAGTGGATTCTTATGAAAATGTTTCACTTGCCCTAAAACAGAGATTTAATGTAAAAATATCTCCCTTTACGCTATAAAGAATGTTCACCACCTGCATTCAAAAACCACTAGAAAGTGTCCCGGAGTTTTCCACACGATTGAGGAACTTTGAGAATAAATTACGAGAGGGAATGAGGGATCCGCTGTCCGAAAACTCCAAACTAATTATGGAGGACCGACTGTTAGCACAGTTTCTCTTAGGACTAAGGGAGGAAATTTGAAGGTTTGTGCTCGTTCGTAATCCTAAAGGAATCGTCGGAGCGGAAGCCTATGCGACCATGGAAGAGGCAAGCGTGAGAAATTATCAGTCTTCAAAATTCGGTACAAGCACTTCAGTTCAACTCTCCTTACGAATGGTCGATAAATCTAGCGCAGCAGCTAGCGTCGCAGAAGCGAAAAGGGACTTTGAATGGCTTTTTAAATAGTCCAGAGCGCCCTTAGGTCATCCCATTCGTAGGGAGGAGTCATAGGGACTATCAAGGAAATCGGAGAATTAATTCTTCTCCACGCACCTGCTATCGTTGCGGATTGGCTGGTCATATTTCGCGCGACTCTCGGGCCAAGGAAGATTCCTTTCGCGAATGCTCTAAGTGCGGAGAGAGCACCCATACCCCTCGAAATTGCTCCTTGGTGATTTGTGGGAAATGCGGGAAAATGGGTCATCTTCCTATCCGATGCCCGACTGGAGGGTCAATGACAGGGCCGCGAAACGCTCTTGCCCCTACCTCGGTCGGGGGAGTCATCGTGTTAGCTGTTAAGCCAGAGGCGGGCTGGACCGTCCCCGTGAAAATCTTAGGCCGAGTATTTCATTTGTTGGTGGACACGGGAGCGGCGGTCACTATCTTACTTAAGAAGAATTTCCCTCCTCACGAATTGGAAGTATCCAAGTACCATTCGAGAGTAAGAAGTGCTTCAGGCCATCCATTAGCGGTCGTTGGGCAATGCACAATATCGTTTTGTTATAACTGGGAACCCATACCCTCACGACGTCTTGATTGCAGATCTCGGGAACGTAAATTACGATGGAATTCTAGGACTCGACTTCATGCTACGCTATTGGGGAAGTCAGTCCTTCCAAGATTGGAAACTGAAGATTAGTGAGGGTGGAGAGACGAACTTAGATTCGTGCCAAGGGAGCTCAAGGAACACGATTAAGCAAGGAAATAACATACTGACTGCCCTTAAAAAAGGAATGAGTCCTTTCGATGACGGGAGACGACACCAAACGAGACATTAGTAGCTCAAGCCTCCCTGAATTTGATTTCCTGGGTGAAGCAAAAACGTTTTTTTTGTAGGATGAAGGCGATATTCAGGACGCGCTAGACCTATGGGAATCCGGCCCGCTAGAAACGGTAGGGGCGAAGGTTTTGTCACCACTGCCAAATAAAAATAACGTAGCATTAGTCTCCCACGAGTTGATTGAGTTGGGAATGGGGAAAGGAGATATGGGGCCCGTGAATGAAGAGATAACTGAGTCGAGCACAGGAGAGCCACAGGGGCATGCGGCCAACCCGCTAGTTAAGTGTCCTCAAAGAAATGATTAAAAAGGCATAGGAAAAACTAGAGATAGAAAACGATGGTCCTCATGGAACCCAAAAAATCAGTTTGTTTGCTAATGATCAAGCTCTAGTTTATCAGTCAGCCAAAGGGTTTGCAAGTATTGCTGAGCGCAATGGAAATCAGGTGCAATAGAAATGGAACGAGAATAAATATAAATTAAACGAAGTTAATGAGCACGAAAAGTGAAGAATCAGGCGTGATATTGTGGAATCGAGACATAATGAAAACTTTGTTGCAATTTTCCACAGTTAAAAGTTAACTGTGGAAAATTGCAACGAAGTTAATGAGGTTTTTCAAAAAGAGAAAGGCATAGTTAAACGCCTAGGGCTAAACAAAGGCAAAAGCTAGAGCACGTGGAACAGCTTACGTTTGTCGGAAGTGTTTTGGACCAACACAGTCAAAGTACACAGAGAAGAAGAGGGGCTTTTTGTCGAGTTGGATGCTGAGTTGTGCTTTGTTAGGAAAGGCAAGATATTTATTTGGTAGTTTTGTCCATGCAAAACCTACCTTAATCGATAGATTACCTAAAAACAATCCATCCAAATAACCGGTAGATTACCTTGAAATATATCAGCATAATGATCTACATAAAAATATTTTATTTCATGAATATTTTAAGTCTATTCCAAAGATTTTTCTCAAAGTGAGATTGGACCACGTTCTCGTGCGCTAATTCCTCGTCTGCTTCTTAAATATCGCGGACCTCTTAAAAATTAGGTTCTTGTAAAGGGGATTTAGTGGTTCATTATCTAATGTACTTAATGTTGACTCTCAGGAGTCTTCGGAAAACAATCGCATATTTGTTGAACCAAATGGTCTTCTTAGCATGATGTTCATTTCAATTTTCGCCATAAGTCTCTAAAGTCATAGTTTTCTGGAAAAAGTAATGCTTATTTTTCCTTCCTGCAGTACAAGTAATGTATATCCATATTTCTGACGTAATTCTAATCTTCTTATTCTGATCCAATTATTCCAAAATATTGCTGCACTATACACACCTTAATGCGAATCTTATGCTACCTTAAGCACAGTAGCCTAATAAAGAATTATAGAGAAATTCGTTTAGAAGTTTTCTTTATTGAATGGTTATAAATTACACCGGATAAAGCTATATTTTATTATACAGTTGGCAAGGGGAGGAAGGCAACATCATTTTCACTCTGCCACACAAAACATTGAAGTCCCGCTCCGTGGGACGCAAGTTGGTGAAATTCTTTTCACTTAACCTATATTCAGACAAGGGCCCTAAAATTTTGCGCTAAATAAAAGGATATTTCTAGTTGTTAGCCATTGCGAGTTTATTGATTTTTAAGGCTGAAATCGTGCTTAAAGAAACACATTAAAATTTTTCTTCTAAGGCGATTAAGACATTTTCCAAATACGGTTAAGTCATTGTCTAAACAAAAGTGCGTGTTAGTTAAACATTTACATTGTAGTGCATTAGTCATGCGTCGGGAGTTATGAAGAAGTAACGACTATCCTTTGATAAATAATTCGACTCAATACGATTCAAGTAAAAGATAACATTCAACAGTGGGTAATTCGCGCGTAATAAACACGGAATAGGTCACTTGAAGGAATGCTTTTGAAAACCGACACGAGTCATGCGTCGCGTATTTTGCTAAGAAAAGTTGAGATGAAGTTAGTTTTATTCGTTTCGATGGAGAATCTCATATTATGTGCACATATGTGGTTTGATGAGTGATCCATACCATTGAAAACCGGACTTGGTGTCTCTTTTTCGTCTTCATCCTTCTTCCCTCCACTCCAAGCAGCGCTTCGGGTTTACCGATGCGCATTAGCCAACAGCAAGCGTTGACCGCTTCAACGTGAGCAGTCGTATAATAAGTACGAGCCACATTCTTAAAGGAAGTACCGTTTGCTTATATTTAAATATTGGCGCTTCAGAACACAGTTTTGCTCCTGCAGCGCCATCTGCTGATTCATTGAAAAGCTATAGCAGCATTTGTTTTGTTTCAGAAGTCGTTTGCTTGTCCGTGCATGCAAACAACAATGTCCGCGACAATCGTTGATCCCGCCAGCTGTGAAGTGCGTTCTGCCATACGATTCTTGTATCCAAAAGGATTGTCGGCTGCTGAAATTCATCGGGAATTATGCCTAGTTTAAAAACCTACAGTTATGAGTGAAGGAAAGGTTAGACAATGGTGCTGTGATTTTAAAAATGGACGAACAAATGTCCATGACGAAGAGCGAAGTGGTAAGCCCAGTATTCTGACCGATGAAATTGTTTCGCAAGTGGAACAAAAACTGCGATATGATCGTCGATTGACAATTAATGGCCTGGCTGAACAATTTCCTCATCTTGGACGCACTACTGTGTACAATATCGTTACGGAAAACCTCGGATACCACACATTGCGTGCAAGATGGATACCGAAAATGCTCACCGACCACCACAAAGGGCAAAGAATGTCCAGTGGACGCGAGTTTTTGGGTCGTTGGGAACTCTTTAAACCACCCACCGTACAGTCCTGACCTTACACCCAGCGAATACTTCCCAGCGAATACACCTTGAAACAGTGGTTCGGTGGACAACGTTTCGAAACCGAAGAGGAACTCAAGAATGGCGTTGTCGATTGGTTCAACCCTCAGGCGGCGAGTTTCTATGCAGAGGGGTTAAAGAAGCTGGTGCAGCGGTACGAAAAATGCTTAGAAGTGAACGGCGATTATGTAGAGAAGTGAAGTAGGTTTGTAGCTAACTAAAAGTGCCAATAAAATGTGTTTCATATGAGTATATTTTTTCCTGTGACCAAACGGGCCTTACTTTATGAACACGCCTCGTATAATGAACCGCCCGAACACGAGGTGGTCAGCCGTTCGTGCACATCTAAGAAACTCCTCTCCTATCCTTCAGCCCTAACTCCGGAGTTGATCAGGCGACCGTCCTCACCGACGTCCTGCGTTTCGTTCAAAAGCTGTGGTGGAAAATATTTTGAAATTATTGATATGTGTTACTGTACCAAGGAAACATTCGACCGCTCTCCGACACCACTTCCGACACACCCAACCCCAAAGGCCGGCGCCCCGACATATTATGATGGCATCGCATTTCTCCCGAGGGCCACGCCCAATTTCCCTCAGCAAAATATCCTCCCTCCACCCCCCTCTCCACACCTTTATAGCCTTTCGAAAATTCCTATAACAAAATTTCTTGCCAAGTCAATTCTCTCTTCCCGAAACTATCCTGAGTGAAATTCCCTAGGTTTTGACCACTAACCTCAACTTATTGTTCATTCCCTCCCTTCCAATGTCAATTACACAATTTCTTCCAAATCCTGAAATCGATTTAGCCTTCACCAACGCACCCCATTCACTCTGAAGTCCATTGACTTTGTCTCTGCATTCGACTACGCTTTTTGCGCGCGTATGAAGAGGCAGCGCAGTGCTCCCTCCATTACTTCTATTCAAAACCCCTGGCCCAAGATATCCTTAGAAAAGAATTTCCTATTAAATTTATCTAATCAATCCTTCTCCATGTATGCCTTCTGCTTCAATAACCAACACTACCTCCATGCAAAAGGACGTGCCATAGGTGGTACATTTAATCCCACCTAAATCAAACTCTACAGCAGACAGCAGCCTTCATTTCCGTTCTAGGCGACTCCTCCACCTCTTCTATGGGAACCATTTCCTCATTTTACAATGCGTTTTCTTCACGTGGACATCTTCTTCAAGAAATATTAATTTAGAATTTCTCTTCGCGTTAAACTTTCGACCAAAACCACAAAATCGTTCATTGTAGCAGATGTCACACACCCAAACGTTCCCTACCATATTTCTATCCGCAGCCAACGAATTTGAAGTGATCTAAATCCCTCAATACATTTCTCAGTAACCCCCGCCAAAGTGGATACTCGACATCCCTCCAGCAAACAACCAATAAAAACACGGAAAGCGATCCTATACTTCCCAAACCTTCACTCGGCAGAGACATTTACTCACTTTCCCTCAGCATCACCAATTTCCCCGCGATAACTTTTCTGAGACCAACAATTTTAAACGACCTGTCTCTTTCCCTTCCTCAAATGCTCATGGCCACAACAAACATTTATGACAAATTGTTTTTGTAATTATTTGACGATACATCGAGTACACCGAACTACTTCGCAAGGGCTATCTTTATATCTCCACCAACTCTGCATTCTTATATCCCCGCACGATGTGACCGTATTTTGCACACACATCCACCAAATACTTTAATATTAAAATGAGTGTTGGTATGTGCACATTATGTATATGTATGGAAAAATACAGTTTCAACCAGGAAGGTGGTTTTATTGGCGATGGTACGTTGCACCCAACACTGGCCACAACGGCGCGTGAAAACCTCGCATCGGGATAGGTGGCCAGATCATAAGCCCCCTGTGCTCCCTATGGTTTCCCAGGCAATTCTTGTACCCGAAAAATCACGCAGCTGGAGTTGAAATGTGCCGTGGGTGATGGATGGTGTGCCCAGAGGCTTGTCCGGGAATCTGACCCTCAGGTTAGTAGTCGAACGCTTTACCCCTAGACTACCACGTCCCTGTTATGTAATTCTACGCATTAAAAATATATCACGATACAATTACGTGCGCACACAAATATTTTTAACGTTTCGGGGCAAAGGAGAAATGGTTCGGGTAATAGTAGGGTGATTCCTCAAATCATTTAGACATTCGGATGATCAAGCATTGGTCAGTCAGTCTTTCTAAAGAGATATTCATTACTTAGAGCGTCTCAGAATCAGCGTTAGATATATGGAATTAGAATTATTTATAAGAAAACGAAATTATCGTTTCAATCATTTCAGTCATACTCAAAAAGTAGTTAGGCTAGGATAGATACAGCTAGATCCCAGTTAGAGGATACAAAGTGGAACAAGTAGAACAGTGTACCAATTTTTAATAGTTGTGAAAGGAGAGTGGGCAAAGCGTTAGATGCATTAAAAGAGGAATTTCTTTAGGAAAATAAGCATTTATGAAGAGGTGGGAGTTAATGATAACCATCGAGGCTCAGCCTAACTGATTTTATTGGATTCCCCATTGAGTTGAATTTCCACCTCTAGCTGAGTTATTCCCATGCATATTTTCTCCGAAAAGCACGGATGATGACAGAAAACCCCCGTCTTCCTCATCTCTCGAACCCTACCCCTTGGCTGACGGTAAGGGTGATCTGCAGGAAGTTTGCTGGAAATGAGTTAGAAATTTTGAATAAGCTCTGACTAAGGGGTCGCCGGCCCTTGACGCTCACGTAGAACTCTCCCATGTGTGTGTTCGTAAGATCCATCGAACGACGAGCGACGACCGCAGGAGACGGAGGACTGGACTCTTTGGGAAGAAAATACTTGGGCTGCACAAAAGCAAGAGTGGGTAGTGATCGTGCGGCTATCACTTCTTAAGCCTCGTGTACAATTGGGGAGATAAGGATGTTGCTTCTTTCATCGGTATCCAACGAAGAATACGGATGCAGTTGGATGCCATGGCAACCGTTGAATGGGGCTACAAATAGTTAACTCCCCCATTTACCTACTGATGCTCTCCCAATCGATGGACTGGATCTTCCCCGGCAGTGGCCTCAGTTTCGGTGAACGGCTATCAATGAATTTCATTGAAACCGTGAGCCGAAGTGTGTAGTGAAGAGGACGGACGGCTACGATAGAGATGATCCAGAGTGGCGTTATGATAATTGCCATCCGCTTCCCCAGGCGACTTGGTCGCGTCCAGCGGGACTGCCCCTCGCGCCCTTATCGGACGCTTCCTCCCGCGGCTCATCATCCTGTGAGCTACTTCCGCCTCCCTCCTCCGCACCTCCCCCCTCTCCCTCGCTAACCAATTCCGCGGGCGTGCATTACATGCGGTGCTCCATGCAGCCTTCGTCCGAACGTATTGCTTTGAAAGGCGACCTTTGTCGAGCGATGTGGCCTAGGAGAATTTTCAGTAAATCCCCACGGTAGGTCCAATTTCAACATGAGTACTTATGTAGGCATCATAAATTCCATGGTGTCTCAATCCAGGAATCTGTTTTCGATGGATTGGTTCGATGTGTTGGGAATGTGCGAGGGAGAAGAGGAGGCAGTCGCCGGCAGCGTGCGTCCACCAGAGCGACGCTTCCCTTTGTTGCCAACTTTCAAACACTCTCCTTCTCATTCTCTTTAATTGAAGTTTGGCATATTTTGAAGTGATTTATAGTTCTTAATTGGCAAAAGGAGCTCGGTAATAAAAAACTAAGAATCATTTCTTTGCAGCAGGATAAAATATACGATAAGACACCAACTAACGTGAACTACGGTTCTCGTGGCGCCTTTCGTTAAGACTAGGCTAAGGCCGATGCCGGGTTTCCCTCCACCCTTTCTCCTTTCCAACCCATCCATGATGGCACAAACGATCTCAGCTGTCGGTCGCCTCTCCTTAATCTACTGCTACTACTAATAAGATAACGCCATGAAAAGTGTCCTATGGCTTTTTCTATGGAATCATAATGTGGAATCCAGATCACATTACATCAGATATGATATTTCAAGTTCTTATCTTTAGCATATTTACTTATGCATACGAGTTCTTTTTATTAGAAACCATTAGAACCATTAGAAACCATTAGAAAGCACATAGCAGAAAGTTTCTTAAATTTTTTCTCCACAATGTTTGTTTGCGTTAAATGGAGGAACTATATGTCTGAATAATTTAGTCACAAGATAAGAAAAGTACAATTAATAACTAGATTACAATATTTTCATTGATAATTATGTAGATATCTCCATTTTTCAAACTACAATTAAATATATGTACCTGCTCCCTAAGTTCTGTTAACGTTCTCTATGTGAGTTTATCGCCAGTTATCTTTAAAAATCTCATTATTTGCTCATGTAATGATGTTGCTACGACAACAGCCACAAGGAATGGAATCGAGAACTTGCAGCCAATTTTGAAACTCGGAAATAAAATACACAAAACTATGTTAATGAATTACTTCTTGAGTTCATCTAACATTATGATTCCTGTACTTACGTGTATAGCTACCCGTAGTCAATTTTTGGTACAAAGTAAACCATAAACTTACAACAATTAAAAAAAATTTGACGGCATATGTGTTGATTTCATTACCGTTTTTGACGTCGGAATGTTGCAATTAATCGTGTGCCTTCGTCAGAGTGATGCGAGTAAATTGGCAGCCCTGCCTTCCCTCCCCTCCCCCCTCCCCCTTCCCTCCCCCTCCCCTCTCGCAACCTCCCCCTCCCCTCTCGCAACCTCCCCTCTCGCCCCCACCACTCTCGCTTCCTCCCTCCGCTCCCTCCCCTCCGCTCCCATCCACATGCGTCTTCCCTTCCTCACGTCGTGCCTTGCGCAGGAGATTCTTAGCGATGCCCCTTCGACATGCATAGACACCACTCCCAGAATGTCCAAAATAATTATTCGACCATAACATTCCCAGCAGAAGCCTTCTACACTTTGACATCTTTTGGTGTTGGTGATGCCAAATGTTTCCGCACCAAGTTTTGCTGTTTGCTTTCTGGATTAAAATGATGTAGCGAAGTGCATCCATCTACAGTGAGAATCATTTAAAGAAACAGCTAGCTCATCCTCCTGCAATATGATACAGCCATAGGTGACTGACTTCAAGTAATGGTTTGAAAGATGGGGGGCGTTTATTTGATGCGTACATTTCAGTACTCATAAAGGTTTTCCTCTGTCGAAGAGGAGTGTGCAGTACTCTGTGTCGTGCGGAAATCTGCAGGCTATGATTTCAGTCATTTGGGGGTAAAGCTTGGTTTGTAACTTTTTTGTGCGAAATGAGGCAAAAAAATGGTCAAGATTGGACTCATAACCTCACCCATCATCCTCAACATTACATCTACATCTACTCAATACCCCGCAAGCCACCGCAACGGCGTGTGGCGGGGGGTGTTAGGGCACCACCCGTAATTTAGAAAGAAAAACAGCCGCATGCAGAAGCCACAAATTTATAGTCCAGAAACCAAACATGTTAAACATTCATGCAAGAACCCTTTCATCTCACACAAACCCACAAACTACCAAAAAACATACACACGCACCTATATTTAAACCTAATATCTTGGATTTATTTGTTTTGTTCCGACTTGCAACTTAAATGTTTTTATTATTTCTAAATTGACTTCGGTTTCTTACTATCATTATTTCTGATTGTTCTGGGAAAGAATGAGTATTTGAATCTATCTGTATTGGAATCTGTCTCCCTTATTTTATCTTGGTCGTCTGATCTACCTAAGTAGTGCGTGGCCATTATAGTGTCCTTTAGTGTCATTGTTAAACTCGCTGGGTATGAATCTTTCTAAAAGTCTAAGTCTTGTTCTCTTCGTATTTCAAGGGACTCCCAGCCTAAATCCCCTTAGAGACCTGTTACACTTGTGTTCTTGTCATATATATTTTTCACGAATCTGGCAGATTTTCTCTGGACTTTATCCGATTCTTTTTGCCAGATTTTCTCCAAAGGATCCCAAATACTTGTGGCATATTCCAAATTCCTAACTAGATCAAAATAACACCTCTCTTTAACTTTCTCATTACATTTCCCCACCACCCGTTTAATGAAGCCCAGTTTCTTTAGCGCAGATCTACATATTGTCCTGATATGTGCTCTCCATGAAAGGCGTGGTGTTAGAAATACCCCCAAATATTTTACTTGTTTGGCCGTAGTAAGTATTGAACCCTCTATTTCGTAGTTTCGTCTCCAAAATTTCAAAACTGCACATTTGTCGATATTAAGCATTAATCCCCATTTCCTTCCCCACTCCGAGATTATGTCTAAGTCTCTAGAGAGTAGTTCGCGATCTAGTTGGCTCAACATTACATCTCGCGAAGCCCGTGCCGCAAACATCCAGGCACTCCCGCCCTGATTCTCGTCTGATTGCATTACAAACATGGTTCTAATTACCTTAGGTTACCTAATATTTTTTTTATATTTTCGATCGAGGTATCGAGTACGCTGGTTAATTAAAAGGCTTCTCATTCCAACGGACCAAGTTTGCATATCTGTTTCCACTGGTATCCCCATTCCTACTTGGCTTGCTTGGTGGTGAGCACTCGAAGTGAGTACGCCGTCCGTCAGATGGGACGTTAAATCGTTAGCGATCTTCATTTAGAGTAGGTAAATAACAGCTAATAATTGACCTAAGTTTCCTGGAGACAACAAATATTTTTCAGTGGTATCCTAATCCCTACTTGAGGTGCTTTGTGGAGAGCACTTTGAGTGAGTACGACGTCCGTCGGATGGGACGTTAAACTGCGGACCCCTTGGCGCTTTTCGACAAGAGTAGGCTAATGCCGACGCCGGGTTTCACTCCATCTTTCCTTTCCTACCCGTCCCTAATGGCGCATATGGCTTAAGCTGTAATAAACACTGGAATCAATCGTCTTGATTCGCTTTCTTTTAGTTCTTCCTTTAAGTGACCTTATTAATCCAGGACATTTTTCTTGATAATTGCAATCTCTATCATAATAAAGTGATAGAATATAGTCAATTTTCACTTTTTATTCGTCGACCATGGTTTAGTGGATGCAGATGGCGTGTCGAAACCGTAAGACCCAAAGATGAAACGGAAGAAGGGGATGAGAGGTGATGGGGGCTATTGGATGATTTGAATGAGCGGTGTTCAGGCCGAGAGGTTTGAACGATTTAAGTACCCAGATGTGCACCAACTCGCATGTAAAAAAAATACAGAAGGGAGAGGTTTAAAATGTAATTTTCCCAAAAAAGGATTAGGAATTACTCACTGTACACGAATCTGCCCAGGGAATAATATTAGCAATAGGTGACGGAAGTTTCTTTTCATTGTTCCCGTTTAATTCTCACAGCATTATCGCCACTACTAGTAACTCGCCCCAGGATGAGTAGAGCAGCACAATTATCACTAGATGCGAATGTGATTAAAAGCTGTAATTAAGAGATTACAAATAGATTAGAAATAATGCTCACTGAGATGGACGAGGAACCTCGCACCCAAGGGAGAGGTTTTACGATGCGATGTTGATGAATGTAACATCTTAATCATTTAGTAACAACTTAATATTTTGAAAACATTCATTGCACTCTTTTTCACTGCGTGTGAGAGCCGCGTTAAGGTTCGGCGGCGGGAGAGGCACTCGCGAGAGAAAAGCGAAAAGGACGCCACACACATCCGGAGTTGTGCGTCGAATTACTTTTCGCCCGAAGATGGTGCGGGCAGTCACCGAGGGGTTCACGGGAGGCCACGTGGGGCTTCACTCTTGGCCCGATCCTTCCCGATTCCCACGCGCCCCCACAAAAGTAATTGATTGGCGCGGAGAAATACTTTGAGCCGGGCGCGCTTACAAACAGAAGCCAACTGCACCGCCGGTGCGAACAGGTCTTTGTGTGCATGCAGTTCTTGGTGGTTTGGTTGGCGTGGGTGGTCGGACCCCGGATTCCAGATTGGAACCCTGTGCAGTGCCGACGAGGGCGGCCCTTTGTTGAGGGGTTCGGAGGGAGGGGGTACCTCGCCCCAGGGCCTCCTCCGCCAGTTAATGAAGCGGCCCTCCCCGTGGGCGGTGGCTGGGGGGCAGGCGGGCGGGATCCGGGAGAGTGTCTCCTCGGCCTGGAGACAATGCCGAGAGTGGGGTGTCGAGCGCCCCTGCGTTGAGCTCCCAATGAAATGAGTGGGTCTTCCTCGGGAAACTGCCCAGCCCTCCCCCCCCTCCGTCACCCTTGCTCTCTCCGCCCTCCACTCTCGTTCACTTCCACCCTCCAACTCGTCTCCCTCTTTTCCTTCCTCACTCTCCCTCCCTCCCCCACTTCCTTCCCTCTCTTTCACATCTTCCCTCCCTCCTCACTCTCCCGAGATAAGAAAACTGCTCCACCTGCTCTACTTTGTGAACTCCTATTAGAATATTAACTTTACAGTTACTCTTTATCGAAAATTGCATAGCATTATCTTCATTCTCATCCCATACCTATCGCACCGAGTTTCCAATGCACTCAGCCATGTTTGAAACCCCTCGGCTTACTGGCAAAATAAGTTGGATCATCCGCAAACCCAACTGATTTTATGAATTCCCCACCGACATTCATTCCCATTCACTGTTCTTCCCATGCTACGTATTTTTACCATTTCTGCTACAAACACGTTGAAAAGCACAGGCTGTTATGGACACTCCTATATCACTCCTCTTTGTGGAGAGCACTGGCCATCCCGACTTTATCCGCCCTGAGCAGTTTGAGACATGCCCAGGTTACGGAAAAATCGCCAAACCTTCCAGTTTACTCCTATGTTCTGCAATACGGTCAGTAATTCCATCCAGTCCTCTCCATCCAAAGCTTTCTCGAAATTTACGAAACCGACAAATACATCCTGATTTTATTCTATGTTCCTCTCTATCAGTAACCCCATTGTCGCCATGGAATCACGGGTACCTATCCTTTCCTGATTCCAAACTGATCATCCCCTAACCATCCCATTTTCCTCCTCTCCATTCTCTTACTCATGATCTTGAGTAACACGGTAGCTGCGTAGGGAAATCAAACACTTCTGCAATTCTTACTTTTTACTGCCTTTCTATTTTTTGCAATGGGAACTAACTCTGATCTGACGAAATATAGTGAAATCCTTTCACATAAATCATGGGAATCGTTCCAAAAAATTCTTCCTCCCAAGTTATCATAAACCGTTTATTAGATCCGCGGAAATGTTGTCTACACTCATGGCCTGCTTTGACTTCATTTCCCTTAGTGCCTTTCTATCTTGCTATCGAGTAAGCCGGGGCCTAAGCTATTCTCATATACGTCATGCTCTCTTTTGATGTCTAAGATAGCTGGCCTAACATGAACATGTATGTCCTCAATTTATTTCTCCCATTTCTTCGGAATCTTTCCTGGTTTAATTGGTAATTTTAGTGCCTTATCTTGGTTTTCACTGTTTTTTTTCTTCTTACTTCCCAAGAGTACTTTCGACATTCTTTATAGCGGACAAATTTCACTCCTTCGTTTGTAAATTTTCCATGTTCACGTACCGCTCTTTACACCGAGCTTCTTTTGCTCTATTAGTTTGCACCCTCAGTTTATTGATCAACCTTGAACACTTCCTTCTACATCACTTCGCGTTTAAATTCTTTCATTTCCTTCTCTTTGTCCTAATCATCTCGTCGCAATCCATGATTTTCTTGACCTTTTCCTTTTTACTACTAACGTAGTTCCTTTTGTGCCTTAGCATAACTTTTTTTTAATGCGTTACCAATTTTCCTCTTTCGTGCCTAGCTCTTCTTCCTCAATCATAATATTCCTTACAGCCTGCTGATTCTTCATTCCTATCGTTTCGTTTAATACTTCTACGTGTATTTCCTTGGCCGTCTTCTTTTAAACTTACACGTGGTTATAAGATTCAAAATATGAAGAAAACATTATCATTAGAATCTACAGGTAAAATCGTTGATTAAAATTACCTACTGAGCCTGTGACAACATGCCAAGTATCCGCAATTCCCTTTTCAACAAAGTGTCCCTCGGTCTCCTTCAAACGACCCCCAAACTTGATGTTGGTGATATCCTGTGAACCCACCCACACCACTCCTACCTTGCTCCTCTCCGTGTAAACGTCCCCCTTGCATGTGCTGCCCCCTCCTCCACCCATAGACTCCTTTTCTATACTCGGTATACCTTCCCAAGCTATCGCATGTCCAAAAGAGGCTTCTTCCGTTTGTCATTAGCATCTGCCCCTCCTATATCGACGAATGAACCATTAACTGCACACGCCTTCCGACCGTATAAATACGCGTGCGTATTCACAGCCGCTTCTCCAAATGGGACGTCTTTCCTCATAATTGTATTCCGTTTAGCTTTCTATATCTTTCAATGGCTCCAGCTGTCTTTCTCAGGTTTTTTATAAATTTTCTTTAGGATCCTGCAACGTACATGCAGGGTGTTATCCTCAAACATACGGTACTATGCACACAATTACCATAACTCTGTAATATAGCGGAAGATGAGAAGTATTTTCCTTCCAGGTGCCTTTAAATAAAGCAGATAACTAAGAAATGGAGGAATATGACGTGAAATGTGGAATCCATTTCTCAATTCAGTAAAAGGAAATTATAAATTCTACCTCGGATCTCTCGTATTTTTATCAATCTATAATAAAAAATAAAATATAACCCCTAAGGACGATGGCTCACGGGACGGACGATGGAGAACACGCAGAGACCTCCACGAACAAAGTATCCGTCACTCGCACCCGCAGGCCATTGGTCAATGCCGCGTCTCTCACAGGAGAAAGGGAAATCTGGCGGCGGTGGCGACCTCCGACCTAAGTCGACCGCGCACGCACTACCCCCCTGCCTCTTCCCAGGCCTCTTCCCACCCTCCGACGCCGGCCTACCCACCGCCACCTCGACCCCCACCTTTGTCCCCCCCGTGGTCGGCCCCTCCCCCGAATGCGACGACGAGAAGCGTCACGCGATCGCCCCGTCGCGTGCGGCCACGGCTGTTGACCACGTATGGGGCGATAAGGCGTCGCGCCCCGTCCCCCTACCCGACGGATCCCCGCCCCCATCCCATCCACCCGCGCGCCTCTTTTGAGCCCTCCCCCTCCGCAATTTGCTGCTGAAACCTGAAACACAGCCCACCCCCGTGGGCGGTGCCACTCAGAAGTGGTGGGCGGTGGGCCATCTCCAAGCATCGGGGGATGTTTCCGTGCTTGGCGGCGGTTGGCTTCCACGGATCGCCACCGATTTTGCCGGACGGCCATACTTTGCTCGGACTCCGTGCGAACCTCGGACTGGGCGCCGGGTTAGAGCGAGGGAAACCCGGCTCGGACGTCCCCAAGTGACCGTCGCCCGACCCCTACATGGCAACTGGGAGGCGGGCCCTCGTCACGTGATGTCGCGCGACGCGTCGAGCCGTGGAAGGATTTTGATGTCGACGACGAGGGCGACTAATCACGGGGAGATAAGGCTTTCATGCGGAGTCACGACATTTGAGGACACCCATTATTTTCCGATCGCTTTCGGGAGAGTGTCGTGATTCCGCGCCCTTTGTTTCTCTACTGGGGAGGGGCGGGGCCTCTTCCCGGCGATAGCGGCCAGCCCTCATCCCCGCACCCCCATCCCCAAAAGGCTGCCAAAAGTCCGGTGTCGTTTCTTTTCCGAATTACAATAAAAAACGCCTCTCCCTCTCGGCCCGTTTCAAGACCGCCAGCCAAATCTCCTTTATCAACACTCGGCCGAAGCATTCGATACTTTTGCCGTAGACCTTCCCCTTAAGGGCAGATACTAAATCGATGGGTGTGCTCTGCGCCAACGTACCAATTCCCCTAAGCCTTCCTCGTCGCCAAACATTCCGTCTACTCTGCCCGACTCGGTAATCGAAAATTTTTTGTAAGCGAGTGACGCAAACGCACTTTATTGTTTTTAAAACATATATGTATATGTATGTATTGATATGTGCGTATTTATGCATATGTACGTTTGTATATATCTTATTATTATATGGTAATCTACCGATTAAGGTAGGTTTTGGGATGGACACAACTGTCAAATAAATATTTTGTAACTCCAAATAAGCCCAATCCAGAAACCTACTCTACATCAGGTCCCTCTTCATCTCTGTGTACTCCTTCCTTCCTTCATCCCGTCCAACATCCCTATTCTGTTCCAGCCCTTTCCTCGTTTGCCTAACATTTTCCCCTCTATTACCTTCTTCAACATGCCACTTCTACTCAATACGCCTTTCATCCATTTTTCTTACCTTAATAGGATATCTCCTAACAAACCCCTCTCCTCACCCACCACCTAGTACTTCCTCATTTGTTTTCCTTTCGGTCTATTTCCCCCTCTCCATTTTTCTCCACACCCATATTTCAAAAGCCCCTAATCTAAACATATAACCGATTTTACGAATTCCCCTCTGATTTTCACTCCTACTTCCAGGTCTTCCCAAGCCTCCTTAATCATTTCCTCCATATACACATTGAACAGCACCGGTGATAATGGGCAACCCTGCCTTACCCCTCTTCCTAACACTGCTTCATCCGGACTCTCCCTTCCCTACTCGCACCTGAGCAGTCTGAGACATGTACAGGTTGCGGATCAGTCTCCTGTCCCTCATATCTGTTCCTATTTTCTGCAGTACACGAATTAGTTTTTCCCATTTCACTCTATCCAATCCTTTTTTGAAATCTACGAAACAGGCAAATACGTCCTGATTGTATTCTATATTCCTCTCGATTAGTGATTTCATTACTGCAATGGCATCACGCGTACATCTCCCCTTCCTAAACCCAAACTGATCATCCCCTAAGAATCATTTTCCCTCCTCTCTATCTTTTGTTGATGATCCTGAGAATAACTTTAGCTGCGTGGGATATCAAACTTATTGCTCTGTAATCCTCGCATGACGGAGCCATCACCTATTTCGGAATATGAACTAACACTGACCTCACAAAATCTTCCGGTCAGATTCATCCCTCCAAGATACGACGAATAAGACCATATAGAATTTCCATCACCTACTAAACCGATCTTCGGGTTGATTACTGTGTTTAAAATATATGTATATATATATATATATATATATATATATATATATATATATATATATATATATATATATATATATATATACATACACACATACACACATACCATAAACACAGTAATCAACCCGAAGGTCGGTTTAGTAGGTGATGTTAGAGCTCACCCATGTACCAAGCCCGACGGCATGTGAATATTCACACATCATGGTAGGGGGGCCAGTTCCTTTCCCTGTGCCGGTTATGGTTTCCAGAAAGATCTGGTACCCGAAAAATCCAACTAGCTTGGGTGGAGCTGCAGGTGCCCAAAGTGCTTGCCCGGGAATCGAACCCGAGACCCTCCGGTCAGTAGTCCAACGCTCTATCCACTAGACCACCGCGACCTCTATATATACAGACACACACATATCCCTCCCTATAAATTACTACCCTGATATGGAGGCAGGGCTTCGCGCTTCGATAACCCCTAGAGCTGTGCTGGTGGGAACAAAGATAATTGCTTTGGGCAGGGTCACTTATGCCAGAAATAGGTCGATGGGTAGGAGCTAGGTCAAAGGTAATCCGCGCAGTGTCTGTTCTTCGGTAAGGCGGCTGCAATGGTGTCTGAACCCAAGGATTTAGTAATTCTTTCACGTTGGAAACACTATTGAGGAAGGCTATGGGAAACCGCTTCATTTACTTATCCCTAGAACTGAATGATGGCACTATAGAGAAAATGATGAATCCTTGCAACAACGGGACGCGGCCTAACTGACTATGTGTCGTGTCTGTGAGCGGGGGAGGCAAGGCTTTCGCAGTCGTCATCTCACGAAATCCTTGCAAAACTAAAGCAACACTATTAGCATGTAACACAATAGCGAAGACTGAATTAGTTATAATGTGAACTTGGAATGTTTGGACGATATAGAGGGTAGGAAAATAATAAAATATAAATTGAGAAATGGAGAGAGGAAATATAAATATTTTAGATCTTTACGTGGTGAGATGGGAGGGTAGCGGGAGTCTTCGGAGGGATATTCATTGAGTGATATAAAGCGGAGGGGAAGTGAGCTAGCGAGAGTTTGCTATATCATTCAACAAATAGGTAGTACGAAGCGTGGTAAACATAGAGCAGGTGTCTGAGAGAATATTGTTAATAGAAGTTGCAGCGAAAGAAAATAATTGGATCATCATTCCAGTGTACATGCCACCGAGCAATTGTAGCGAGGAAGAGATCAATAGGGTCGATAGGGATACGACCATTTAGAGAACAACTGCCAGTGTTCTGAAGGGAAGCCTTTTACAGTGATGGGGATTTGGAACGCGATGGCAGGCAAAGGAAGAGATGATGGTGATGAGGTGGGGGATTATGGTTTAGGCACAAGGAGTGACCACTAAGGGAAAGCAATAGAGTTTTGCTGGAGACAGGGCTTCGTATTAACGAATAGATGGTTTATACATCACAAAAGGCATATGTGCATTAGTATTTATGAAATGCAGCGTCCGATTCAACTTGATAAAACAAGGAAGACGGTTTGGAAAGGTACAAGCTTTAATACTATCAAAAAGGAGGAGTGTCAGCAGGCAGCAGAGAAAACATGAGTGTGGTCAGTGAAATCATGAGTGAGGAAAAGAACTGGGTGAATACTGGGACCAATGGGAAAGCATAGCTATAAACAGTGAGAATATATCAAAAAAGAAATATAAATGTGTAAATACATTTTTATTTGCCTTTGCATATACTCCCATTTTTCCCATCTAAATAAATAAATATCTTTATTTTTTGTGCATGTGTGTGCACATACTCGATTATGTATGCCCGTGGGCTATAAGCTTGATATAGTGAAAGGGGTGAAGTGGCTTCAAGGCATGCATGACAGTTAAGTTACTTACAAAGTTGAGGGATGTAAGGGGAAATAAGATCAATTAAATATCTTGTGCTAGGGTTTGGAAAATATAACAGTGTGTGTCGTACGTGAACGTATAAGTCCCAGCAGGGGGAAAATCTAGCACGTAAAAAAATCTAAACGACACATGACGAATTCGCTGCAGTGATATCGATAGCCGCACCACAAAAAATGACCGAACCAGTTCAATTGGTGACCAGGAAATATAGGATGTTGTTAGGGACAAGGTAATCAGTATATACCTGTATATAAGGCGACAGATAGATAGGGGAATGAATATATGTTTTAGGGATTTGTGAGGTGATATGGTAGAATCACCGGAGCAGCATTGATAAAGTAAAGTATA
Source organism: Hetaerina titia (assembly GCA_037158775.1). Classification (NCBI taxonomy): domain Eukaryota; kingdom Metazoa; phylum Arthropoda; class Insecta; order Odonata; family Calopterygidae; genus Hetaerina; species Hetaerina titia. Next base: position 14,246,175 of record CM073779.1, read on the forward strand.
CCGCACGTCAGGAGATTAATAGTATTGTGCAAATGGTAGATCCATACCCCGTTTAACATTATGCTTAAGCCTTTGATTCGCGATGGACATAAGATAAGGCGAGTTAGTGGGATATTGTGGGACTACAATTCGCCATTGTACTTAAGATAAATTGCTTGGCACTATTGGGGTAGTAAAAAGTATAACGGTTTTGAATGAGAAGGGCACTTTTATATTGGGAAACAACATCAACTGGGAAAGAAATTCTCCCTCAGGATTTTAACGATTTCTATTGACGTTATGCTGACAATATTTTCCATAGAACCAGCCATCGACTGATTTTCCTGGTAGTTTTGGGTAATAAACTTTATTATTAGTTTATAAAATTCAAAAGCTTTCGACATTCAAAGAAACTGGGGAGAAAGTGAAGAGGAGCATTCTTAAAAGAATCACGAGTATTTGCATTAAATGCAAATTTTGAGACGGTATATGCAAAGAAATTTGCATATATTTGACCAAATATTTTTCATAGAATTTTTAAAGTGAAAAAGTTAATGGATAAACTCTAAGTAAAGAAAATGGCCATTTGGGCATCTGCAATGCCCAACTGGCCACCGGTAGACCGCCCCACGTTCATTTTCTCGAGGAAATGTACCGTGATTGCATTCCTTACTCACGAACATATGTTTAGAAGTCAGCAATATTAATATTGCTTCGTGCCATCATTTTAATCATGCCATCAAAACTTTGGTCTACAAATAAAATTGTGAAAATCTTCATTGTAAATTTTATAAAGCCTTAAAGTGTAATTCAAGAGATAAAAGTAACAGTTGCGCAAGAAAAAATCATACCCTTTGGATCCAGCCTTCTTGGATTGGATCCTGACGGCCGCACTCTGAATGGAACCATCATTGACTATGCCTGTTGCCTAATTACACTAACCATGATCACCTTCAAGGCGGGAACGTACTGTTGCAAAATTGGTTTGAGCATAATCGTGTGGCCTAGATTGAGAACTTTAAATTACAATTTATCCTGAGGACCAAGGATCTTCAGGAGCTCTGGGTAATAGTAAGAACAAGCATATGATATTTTTCTAAGTATTTCTACATGTATATCAATAGGATTATTATTTATAGATACACTAAAATTATTAAGCTCAACAACTTCCTAAATTTATTTTTAAGAAAACTCCTAAAATATAACTTACTGCTACTGCAAACCTCGACCAGAAAACTTTATCTCTCTCGTTACTAAAATATGTATTAATAATTGTCTTTTTTTTCTTGGGTCTGAATGTTACGTAAGTTGGTTCTTGGGCATATTTAAGAACCTCAAGAAATTCAGACATATTAGGGCGAATATGAGCAGACTTGAGCCCTAGGTACTTCTAACTTTCGTTTTGAACACGGTTGTGATTTCCAGAAAGGGCTGTTGGTTTAAGGGCTGGGCTTTTATTCTATAAGAATGGCAGATGGCATCGAAACCGTAAATTATGCATGAATCATGGCCCGCGGTATCAGCCGGGGGTGGGCTGGGTCTCCACTTCGAGAGCAGTGAGGGCCACCACGGTTGCTTCCTCGAGGTCCCTTTGAGGAACCCTACTGTCCCTACTAAATTCATTCATTACATTGGGTGCTCGGAGCCCCCACTTCTATGTGCCACGGCCGCCAATCGTTTGCCGAGGTCGGCAGTTGAACCAACGTTGATGGCTCGTGGCAACCCAAGTTCCAGACTCGGTCCGTTGGCCATTTGGCTAACGTGTTCAAAGTACACTCTCATTGTTTTTCCCAGGGATATTTTGTATGTATGTATATAGTATGTACTGAATTGATGTAATTTACCGGTTAAGGTTGGTTTTAGATCGGTACAACTACCAAATAAATATTTTGTTTCTCCAAACAAAACACCCCAAAATCCTACAAGTCCTTCTTCATCTCTGGGTACTTCCTTCCTCCCTCCATCACGTCCATCATCCCAGTCCTATTCCTGCCCTTTCCTCATTTGCCTAACATTCTCCCCTCTATTACCGTCTTCAACATCTCACTGCCGCTCAATACGTCCTTCATGCATTTTTTCTGCGTCCTTATGATTCTCCCAACAAACCCGTCTCCTCGCCCAACATACCTAATATTTTCTCATTTGTTTTCCTTTCGGTCCATTTCACCTTCTCCATCCATCTCCATGTCCACATTCCAAAAGCCTCAAATATACGTTTATCATCCTGCTGCAGTGACCATGTTTCCGCTCCGTACATAATTATGATTCATATCAAAGTTTTGACGAGTCTTTTCTTAACATCTTTACTTAATATCCCTGTCATCAACTCATTCCTTCTTACGAAAGCCTCTTTCCCTACTGCACTTCTTCTCCCTGCTACTTTAACCACTTTTGCCCAAAATACTTTCGCGATACGTAAACTCTTCTACCGACTCTAGCTTTTTCCCTCCTATTTTGTTTATCATAGCGTTTTTCTTCCTGAAAAATCGCATAACCTTTGTTGTATTAATATTGATTCTCACCCCATATCTATCGTACTCCCTCCCATGGACTACAACCTTGACGTGATGGAAGGACTTGTGTGTTCCGATGACCCCTAGATCTGTGCTGGCGAGAGTAATCATAATTGCTCCAGGTAGGGTCACTCATACCAGATAGGTCGAAGGTTAGGAACCAGACAAAAGGTAGTCCACGCAGCGTCTGTTCCTCAGTGAGGCGGCTGCATAGGCGCCTGACCCCAGTAGGGCGGTAATTAAGTGATGGTGTCACGTTAAGAACACCATTGAGGAAGGCAACGGGAAACCACCTCAAATATTATTCCCACGAAAAATGGACACAAGACAGAAATTGAGTCCTGGCAACTGCGGGACTCGGCCTAAGCGGCCGTGTGTCGTGCCCGGCAGCGGGGTAGGCAAGGCTTCCGCGATCGTCATCTCACGAAACCCTTGCAGGGGCAAAATTACCCATGTACCAAAATTACAGTGCCAGTACAAAAGACGCAGAAGAAGACGAAAGTAGAATAGGAACATGGAACGTCAGGATAATGTTGAGCGTATGGCAGGATTTCGCGTTTGAATGTGTATATACCTGTGTGTGTGTGTGTGTGTATATATATATATATATATATATATCCCTCCCATGGACTACAACCTTGTCGTGGTGGAAGGGCTTGTGTGTTCCGATGACCCCTAGAGCTGTGCTGGCGGGAGTAATAATAATTACTCCTGGAAGGGTCACCCATGCCAGATAGGTCGAAGGTTAGGAGCCAGACGAAAGGTAGTCCACGCAGCGTCTGTTCCTCAGTGAGGCGGCTGCAATGGCGTCTGACCCCAGTGGGGCGGCCATTAAGTGATGGTGTCACGTTAAAAACACTATTGAGGAAGGCAACGGGAAACCACCTCAATTATGATTCCCAAGAATATTAGGATGGGCACTATAGATAATATGAGTCCTGGCAACTACGGGACTCGGCCCAAGAGGCCGTGTGTCGTGCCCGGCAGCGGGAGAGGCAAGGCTTCCGCGGTCGTCATCCCACGAAACCCTTGCAGGGAAGAAATAACTTCAGCAGGACAGAAGACTCAGAAGAAGGCGAAAGTAGTAAGAATAGGAACCTGGAACGTCAGGACAATGTTGAGGAGAGGCAAATTAGAAAATATTAAGCGAGAGATGGAAAGAGGTAACATAGATGTTTTAGGCCTCTGCGAGGTGAGATGGAAGGATAGCGGGGATTACTGGAGTGACAATTATAGAGTAATATACAGCGGCGGGGACGAGAGCCAACGAGGGGTTGCCGTAATTTTAAATAAAGGGGTAGGAAGAAGCGTAGTCAACATAGAGCAAGCGACAGATAGAATTTTACTCGTAGAGATTAAAGCAGAGCCGACGAACTTGGTCATTATTCAGGTATACATGCCACCAAGCAACCACAAGGAGGAAGAAGTCGATAGGATGTATGATGAGTTAGAGGATATCATCGCGAGTGTTCCTGCAGGGAAACATTTAATAGTGATGGGGGATTGGAATGCGACGGTAGGCGAAGGAAGAGATGGTGGTGAGGTGGGGGACTATGGGTTAGGCACGAGGAATGAACGCGGAGAGAAAGCAATTGAATTCTGCAGGAGACAGGGGTTAGTCATCACCAACACATGGTTTAGACACCACAAAAGGCGTAGGTATACATGGAAAATGCCAGGTGACTCAGAAAGGTATCAGTTAGATTATATTATGGTTAGGCACAGGTTTAGGAACAGTGTGATAAATTCGCACAGTTTCCCAGGAGCGGACGCGGACTCTGACCACAATTTAGTTGTTATGAAATGTAATGTTCGTTTCAAGAAGATAAGGCAAGGGCGGCGGGTTAAAAAATAGAATTTAGAAGCAGTAAATGAATTAACGAAGAAGGAGTATCAGGAGGCTTTAGAGAAAATGATGGATGACGGTAAAGAACTGAGTACTATCGAAGAAAAATGGGAATGTATCAAGAAAGGGATATTGGAAGCCGCTAAAGACACTATAGGAACCGTTAACGGGAAAAGGATAAGGAAACCATGGGTAACGGATGAGATGATTGCAAAGATGGACGAGAGAAGAAGATGGAAAAATGTAAACACAGAGTTAGGCAAAATGAGGTACAAAGAGTTAAACAATAAATTGAGAAGGGCCACAAATAAAGCAAAAGAAGAATGGTGGAAAACGCAATGCGAGGATATGGAAAGTCTACAGAAGAAGGGTGAAATTGGTGCTCTATACAGCAAGGTTAAGTTATTATCGGGAAGTAAGAAGGCAAGATCTGTGCTAACAGTTAAAGATAAATGGGGTAAGATAATAGTTGAACCAGGAAAAATCCAAGAGAGATGGAAGGAATATATAGAAACACTGTATGGTAAAGAACTTAGGCCGACAAGGTTAGACATAGAAAAGGAACATGAGGTAGAAAAAGATAGCTTAGGTCCAGGCATACTCGACGATGAAATAGAAAGGGCATTAAAGGAGATGAAAGCAAACAAGGCTGTGGGGGTGGACAATATTCCTGTAGAAATGTTGAAATGGTTAGGGAAAGGTGGGAAGAAGGCCATATATGGGCTGATTCGTAGTATCTATGAGGAAGGAATCTGGCCGGAAGATTTTGTGAGATCGGTGTTAGTTCCTATTCCAAAAAAGGCAAAGGCTTCGTCATGTGAGGATTACAGAACAATAAGTTTGATATCCCACGCAGCTAAAGTTATTCTCAGGATCATCAACAAAAGGATAGAGAGTAAGGCAAATGATTACTTAGGGGATGATCAGTTTGGGTTCAGGAAAGGAAGAGGTACGCTTGATGCCATTGCAGTAATGAGATCACTAGTCGAGAGGAATATAGAATACAATCAGGACGTTTTTGCCTGTTTTGTAGATTTCGAAAAAGCGTTTGATAGAGTGAATTGGGAAAAATTAATGCGTGTATTGCAGAAAATAGGAATGGATTGGAGGGACAGGAGACTGATCCGCAACCTGTACATGTCTCAGACTGCTCAGGTGCGAGTGGGGAACGGAGAGTCCGGATGGGCAGTGTTAGGAAGAGGTGTAAGGCAGGGTTGCCCATTGTCACCGGTACTGTTCAACGTATATGTAGAGGAAATGATTAAAGAGGCATGGGAAGAACTGGAGGTAGGAATGAAAGTCGGAGGGGAATTCGTAAAATCGGTTAGGTTTGCTGATGACCAAGCATTAGTTGCTCAGTCAGCCAAGGGGTTGCAAGCATTGCTGAGTGAATTGGAGGTTCAGTGCGATAAATATGGGATGAGAATCAATATTAGTAAAACAAAGGTTATGCGATTTTCCAGAAAGAAAAAGGCTAAGCTAAATATTAAAATAGGCGGGGAAAAAATAGAGCAGGTAGAACAGTTTACATATCTCGGAAGTGTTTTGGACCAACACGGTCAAAGTGGTAGGGACGTAAGGAGAAGAATTGCGCTAGGCAAGGAGGCTTTCTCAAGGAGGAGGGAGTTGATGACGGGGACGTTGAGTAGGGATGTTAAGACAAGACTCGTAAAAACTCTGATATGGAGCGTAGCTATGTACGGCGCGGAAACGTGGTCGCTGAAGCAGGAGGATAGACGTAGATTGGAGGCTTTTGAAATGTGGGTGTGGAGAAGAATGGAGAAGGTGAAATGGACAGAAAGGAAAACAAATGAGGAAGTACTAGAAATGGTGGGGGAGGAGAGGGGTTTGTTGAGAGAAATCCTATGGAGGCAGGAAAAATGGATGAAAGGCGTATTGAGCGGTAGTGGAATGTTGAAGAGAGTAATAGAGGGGAGAATGTTGGGCAAGCGAGGTAAGGGCAGGAACAGGATAGGGATGTTGGACGGGATGAAGGGAGGAAGGAAGTACACCGAGATGAAGAGGGACCTGATATAGATTAGTTTGCTAGGTGGGGAGTCACAAAATGTTTACTTGATAGTTGTGTCCATCCAAAAACCTACCTTAACCGGTAGATTACCTAATAATAATAATAATATATATATATATATATATATATATATAAACCATAGACACAGTAATCAACCCGAAGGTCGGTTTAGTAGGTGATGGTAGAGCTCACCCATGTACCAAGCCCGACGGCATGTGAATATTCACACATTAGGGTAGGGGGGCCAGTTCCTTCCCCTGTGCCGGTTATGGTTTCCCAGGAAGACCTGGTACCCGAAAAATCAACTAGCTTGGGTGGAGCTGCAGGTGCCCAAAGTGCCTTGCCCGGGAATCGAACCCGGGACCCTCAGGTCAGTAGTCCAACGCTCCACCCACTAGACCACCGCGACCCGCGTGTATATATATATATATATATATATTAGTTGATATATATATATATATATCAACTAATATAATCAACTAGCTTGGGTGGAGCTGCAGGTGCCCAGAGCGACTCGCCCGGGAATCGAACCCGGGACCCTCCGGTCAGTAGTCCAACGCTTTACCCACTGGACCACCGCGACCCACATAATAGATATATATATATATATTAATTAAGGGATGGTGATATGTATATATATACGCACACACCCCACTATATTATTTTATTTGCGCGCACACAAACACGCTTCCCCAAATGGACGTACTTAAATGACTTCTAAATTTCGAACACTTGGTTTTTGTGTGGAATTCCAGAGTATTAGAATCCGTCGTCATATCTGTATTGCTTTAGTCTGAATCTGTAATTGTTTAATCCCTCGAACACGATATCCCTAATCTAACCTATGGGCAAGCAGCATATGGAGTTTTAGGAAACTACATTTGAACGAATGGTTCGTAATTTGGTGGGTAGATATTTGTAGATAGGATGATTACTGGCTCCGGTTCGATTCCTTATACGCGGCCTCCGGGCACCCAGAGCTCCAGCTAAGCTGTGTGGTTTTTCGGCTACCAGGTCTTTCTATAAGAGCACCGATGGCATAGGAACAGACATTGCCCCATTATATTATTTTTGATGCTTGAATTTCACGTGTCATATGGTGGTGGTGAAATTAAAACTTAAGAGTTCAAAGGTGAACTGCATCCTCACCTATCAAACCAAGCTTACGGTAGGTTACTCTCGTTCTTGGTGTTAAAAATACATTAATTACTTGCATTTCGACTAGGCCACGGTAAAGCATTGCTTCTATTTCTGTATTAGAAAACATTTACACGTTTAAATATGTATTTTTTGAATTAAATCTTTTCCAGAAATAGACAGATTCATAGAGAATATTAGGTATTCAAGAAAACCTCGCATGAAAATGAATAACCTTACTGTAGTGTTAATTAGTAGATAGTCACAAGGTTGGCACAATTCTCGCCTTAACAATTCGGTTGCTTCCGCAGGAGTCGCCGCTGCTTTTGCCATAGGATCTGATAGTGAGTTTGAATACAACTTCTTTTGTATCATCCTCATGATTGAAAACAAAATATTGATTAACGTAATTTATGCAAACTTGTTTTGATCAGCACCAGTAAATTTCCAGACTAAGAGATTCAAATGAGTACTAAATTCACCATAATCACAGGTTTCCCGTTATCCCGGAGAAAAATGAGGATAATAGAACCTTTAAATGACAAAATTTGGTCATAAATTCGGAAATCAGTTGCTGCACAATTTAATTGCAGAATATTGAAGATTAAAAATTTAATACAGTATCCTCAGCATTGGCGAAACAATCTAAAGATAGCCTATATGGGTCGAATCGTGCTCATTAATTCATCTTCATTGGCTTTTGCTGAGAAGATATCGTTCAACCTGTAGTAAACGATTAAAGCAAAGAGTAGAAATCAAGTTCCACTTTTATATAATAGCTGTTAAAATAGATAATCTTTCACGTTTAGTAGCACCTTTGACCTCGGGTATATTTGCGACAGTAGTATTCTTTGCTTTGTAATCGGTCATTCTATTCGTGTGCAGTCAACATTACTATTCCGTGTGAATACAAATGAATAAGACTGTTGACAAATGGTAGCGATTCTTTAGAGTAAACCAAAGCTAACGTACTGATTCATTATATCATATGTTACACTAATTTTGTAAGATTCAAGTGCAGAAATTATTTCATGAAATTCGCTGCATTATTGTCGCACTTACTTTTTCTTGTTTTTATGTGTTTTTGTTCACAGATTTACAAATTAAATGTTCAATTATTGGTTATATACTCGATTCGGGATATGAATGCTAATCTTCTAAAACACTGTCATTATTCTGCGTCAGCTCAATCTTGCTGGACCTCTAAGTTCACATCTATCCACGAAAATCTACCCGGTTCGGGTTTTCGTTTTCACGCTGTCACTGACGATGCACAAGTTAATCTGTGCGATAATTAGGTTCAAATATGGATGGCATGGTTACTTAATGCTATTCATAAAAACAGCTAATATAAGTTCACATAACAATGTATACCCTTTGGCCGTAATTCTAGGGGACTTTTAGATACACGCGGTGAAATAGCGAGTTGAAAGACTAATCCCGACATTTTTCGTCGGCTCAAAGACGACTTCCTTCCGTTAGGGGCGACTGCCCTCAATTGAGCAATGGGCCATTGAGCAGGGACCATTGCAGATGAATGGCGAATGTTGTACTTGCAATTGGTAAATTTGAGGAAGCTTGAATCATGTGACAAAAAAGTGTTGCGGAATACTTAAAGCATACTTTTTTATTTATTAAAAATAATTTATAACCAGAGCATTTAAAATAACACCATAGGGATGGTTGTCAAAGGTTCCCGTCGTGCAACTTAATGTTTTAGCGTGAGTGAATGTCCGCGTAAAAATTGGATGAAGAGATTTGATATGAAATAATTGCAATTCACGAATCTATTACTCAGGAAGACAAATATCAACTCACTCATGTTAGGTAACATTTGTTCACGAAACCCCCTCGGAGCTGAATCCATCATGAGAACACTCTAATCTGACCTCCTTTCTTAACGGATAATTGGCTAATGCTTAGATTTATACATTAACTTCTGTAAACTCGGGTGAAGTTGGAAACCAGCTTACGCGAGTTTGGAACGAATATTTTGGAGTAGGATGTTTATGATATTTAATAACAGTCTTTCTCATTTTTTTGCTGATCGTGACTTACTGATTCACATAATCGTCCAAGGGGCGACATTGCGTACTTCTCTGTCAACTTTTGATCGCATACGTTCCTCTTCATAGGGAATACGCTGAAACATATTTTACTGTGGTTTTAATATTAAAGCATATATATTCAAAATGAAACCTAAATATGATTAACTTTTGCCTCTAAAATTTCTTAATGAACTTGAAAGTGACTAGAGTGCTTAATAATCAGCGCACCTGACCGGATTGTGGTCGTAGAGCCGAAGGGTGATGTCGGAAGCCTCGTTGGATGGTGGCGCCGCTCGGTGGTGCTCTGTGATGGTGTTGATGCCGGGGGGAGGGGGGCGGAAGTCGGGAGGGGCCAGGGTCGTGGGTAGGACCTGGGGGGAGCGCGACCCCTTGCGCGGATTCCATGGGTGGTGGTGGTGGACATACCTGCGGAGAGAGGGAGAGAGAGCAGTTAAGGAGAGGCGAAGTGGCCGCGGTGGTCGAAAGCAGAGGCGAGAGGAACTAGTTCCCCCCACTGGCCTTCCACCAACAGCCAAGAAAATGCCGTTCCTGAAACACGACATCTTGCTTATTAGGCATTCTATGTTTGTTGTTCAACAGGGATTCTAAAACAGCTGTAATAGGTAATATTGGTTCCATCAACGTTTACTCCCTTGTCAAGAGATCAGCTCGACACAACTTAGGCCTGCATTTATATTTAATTTATTTATGCGTATTTTATTTATACGCGTATACATTTATGCGTTTACACGGAGCTCACATCAATTCGAAGCACATAAATGGTCCCATGACCAACGGAAACCAAGTGTCTCATATGGCCCGAGATGCAAATTCCATGGAGACATCTTTGCATGTGGGCATGGAAAAAAGGGGAAATTTTAGCTTAGCATAAAAATAGAAGCCTGAGAGCAAAATCGGTATAACATTTTGGTTTAGAACTATTTAATCTTTTTTCGGTGGATATTATTAAATTATAAAGGCGTATGTTGGAGGCTTTTGAGTTGTGGGTGTGGAGAAGGGTGGAAAAGGTGAGGTAGAATGGAAGGAAATAAAACGTGAAAGTGGTAGGTGTGGTGGGCGAGGAGAGGATATTGTTGGGAGATATATAAAAAAAGGAAAAATGAGTGAAAAACATATTGATTGGCAGTGGAATGCGTCAGATTGTGATAAAGGGGAGAATGTTCGGCAAGCAAGGGAAGAGTAGGATAGTCATGTTGGACGGTCGAACGGAGGAAAGAAGGAAGTATGGGGAATAGAAGAACAGCTCATTTCTTTGCGTGAAGTCCAGTGTTAGTCTTATTTTGCAATCCTAAGAGATGTTTCGATACATATTTTGTCCATTAAAAATCTATCATGAACGGTAAACTAACAATAATAATACTATTGGAGACAGTGTACCTAGAATTCCATCCATATAAAAATACACAAAAATCATCATATGTGTACGGCAACGGCAAAAAAAGAAATTATCTAAGCTCCTGACATATGCAATATTCTCTATGTTGTATTGAAAACATTTTCAATGGGCATTCATTTAACTGATTTCTAAAGAGTTCTTCGTTGACTTTTGTAAATGACTCTATCGTATGTACGGAAAAATTGAACCTATTTGATATCTTTGCACTTCTGCTTTAATATTGCTTCCGATCCTATATTTTATTGCATCTTACAGCCGCCGAAGGCGGTCTTAAAACTTGCAGGATGCTGGCAAACACCCTAAGCTCAGTTAGTGCATCAAAGTGCATTTTAGTGCTTTAGTGAAAAATAGTGCTTCATTTTCATGGGGTCGGGCACACGACTTGCAGTGCTTTGTCCCGCTGATAGTAGACTTCTTCCACTTTGACATTTTACGCATAATCTTCTCCTATATATAGTACTATACTCGTATTGTCGTAAGAATGTTTAAATCTATGATGGAGGGGAGTATTTTTGCCAAACGAGGAAGGGGTAGAACTAGAATAGAAACATTGGACGGAATGAAGGGAGGAATAGAGTATCCGGAATTGAACAGGGGTTTCTTGAGGTGTCGGAGGTCAGATTGTGTTGTTAGGAGAGGCAAGGAAATTCTATCCATAACTTACCTTAACCGGTAAGGAATTATAATGACCCCACACTAATTAGGTAGATCAGACCACAAAGATAAAATAAGGGAGATAGATTACAATACAGATAGATTCAAATACCCATTCTTTTCCAGATCAATCCGACATCATAATAACAAGAAATCAAAGTCCATTTAGAAATACTAAAAACATTTAAGTTTCAAGTCGGAACAAAATTTAAAATTCAAAGATTGTGTATGTGTATGTTTGTTGGTAGTTTGTGGGTTTACATGTGTGTGAAAGGGTTGGGCCGAAAGGGATCTTGCATGAATGTTTACCCTGTTTGGTTTGTGGGCTACAGATTTGTGGCTTCTGCATGCGGTTCTTTTTTTCTAAATTGCGGGTGGTTCCCTAACACCCCCCGCCACACGCCCTTGCGGCGGTTTGCGGGGTATTGAGTAGATGTAGATGTAGAATACCATTGACAAAAATATAATGGGGTGGTTAGGCTCATATTAAGGAATAGCGTTATCGATTCGCACCCGGGAACCGCTGCGGATTTAGATCATAATTAATGACCAGTGCACGTGGTAAAAGAATATACAAAATTCAAGACGAGATGCCAAGGTATTTTTAGCGGGAGAAGGAAATAGAAGAGAGTAAACACAAAGTAAGGAAGCATAAAGAATTCAATGATACACTCGAGGCGTGAAAATAATAGAGCGAAAGAAGCGTGGTGGAAGGGCTGTGAGACGACATGTAATGTTTATAAAGGTGAATTAATGCACTATGTAGAAGAGTGAAAGAACAATCGGTAAGTGAAAATCACGAATCCGTGGAAACAATCAAAGGTAAGCCAGGAAAATTATCAATAGAACCGGCATTGATTAAAGAGAGATGGAATGTATTTATATAGAATGATAGTCTGTACACGCATTAGGCCAGCAATCCTTGGTATTGAGAATATATGATGTATATGGGGTAACTTAGGTCCAGGTAAACTTAATGGGGGATAGAAAGAGCATCTAAATCCAGTAAGGCTACATCTACATCTACATAAGTACCCTGCGAGCCACCAAAAAGGTGTGTGGCAGGGGGGGGCAAGGCTGTGGGGGTACACGGCATTCCCGCCAAACTAAGGATTCAGGAAAACCCGGAGGAAGCACTTTTATGGGCTAATTCGATGTATATTTTCACACGATTTCAATTCCCTTCACTTAGTATATATATATATATATATATATATATATATATATATATATATATATATATATATATATATATATACACATTCAAATACGAAGTCCCGCCATACTATATATATATATATATATCTTATACATATATATAAAACTTAGACAGCAACACACAGCACGAGAACACATAAAAAGAACAATCACAATAATGTCTTGGAAATTTCGATGGACTCGAAGTCCGTCTTCTTCGGAAGATAAGATAGGACTGAGATATATGGGTATGTGGTGCAGAGAGAGAAGGGGGCGAGGGAGGGGGGGAAAACAGGTAGTGGGGGAGGGCGAAGGAGGGGTATGTGGAGGGGGAGAAAGCGGAGCGGAGAACAGGTGGTGGGGGAGGGGTGAAGAAGGAGGTTATGGAGGGGGAGAAGGTGGAGGGGAGTGAGTGTTGTTGTAAGTGTTCTTTTTATGTGTTCTCGTGCTGTGTGTTGCTAAGTTTTTTATTCAACACTTCCATGTTACTTCGAAGAAATCATCTACATATATATATATATATATATAGAAATATATGGGGAGGAATTTGGCAGGAAGATTTCGTCGAATCCATGTTAGTTCCTATTTCATTAAAAGAAAGACCAGTCATTTCTAAGGACTGTTGAACAATAGGTTTGTTTCGGCACCGGTTAAAATGGGCACCCCTGTCTCACCCCTCTTCCCAACCCTGCTCACGCCACCTCTACATTCACCATATTCATCGTAATTACCACTTTATATTCACCATAAGTACCACTTTTGCTGTTTACGAAGCTAAACCTATTTACGAAACTAACTACTTCTCACATATGGCTGCCTTTCACTTTTTTAGAATGGGATCTAAGACTGATAACACTATAACTTTCGGGAAGATTGCACTCTCTTGAATGCTACGAATTTGTCCATAAAAGCTCTTCTTCCAGCATGCTCTTAAACCTTTAAGTTCTTCCGCAGGGATTCTGTCTACCCTCACGGCCTTATTTCATTTCAATTACTTTAATGTCTTTTCGTCGAGTAAACCTGGACCTTAGATATCCTCATCATAGTCATATACTCTTTCTTATGGCTAACATTACTGACCCAATGTCTTTACTACACAGTTCTTCCATATATTTCTTCCATCTCCCTTGAATAGTTTCTGGTTCAACCAATATTTTCCTGACACATCATAAATTCTTTTCCGTTTTTCGTTTCAAAGTTCTTCTAGCTTTCTTGAATAACTGGCTCGGCATAAGAAAATGGTCAACTCTTAAATTTTAATTCCAGAGTCACTTGGTTGAACACTTTCCGTACTACATGACCTCTGACACTGGCATCGAGGTCTTCTATCTCGACGCGAAAGGACGGTACCGGCGTTTGCCGAATCGGACGCTTGCGTGCGAGGGAGGAGACGTCATACTTCTAAGCCAAGCCTCCGACCCAACAGAGTATGAAAGTGAGCTTAAATTTCTACTTACACTCCTATAATATGCTCCTGTACATTAACACTTCTGTTTTGTCTGATAATGGTTTTAGTCACGTGTCGAACTTGCATTATAACTTCCATTACCTATCGGCTCGCTTCAAGTCGAAACTAAGTCGACCACAGTGCCCCGCTCTTCCTTAAATCCAATGTTCGCTCTGCACGGAGTACACGAGTGCACACGAGCAGTGGCCCCGGCAACAGGTCACCGCTCACCCACCCACTCTCACGAGCCGGTGGGGCGCATGCTCGCTGCCGCGGCCCGCCGAGGGATCATGTTGAAGCCAGGAGTGACCGTGGGGGGGGGGGCATCATGCGGAGGAAGGTGGATTGTGCTCTCGCCCCCTCGGGGATCCGGGGCCCCCGCGAGGATAACTGGGGGGGACGCGCGGCTCCCTCACCCCTACCTCGGGTACGGGAGGAGGCCCGGTATCCTCTGGGGCAGGGGTCGGATGTAGCGTCCCACCAGGGAGGAGGTTGCGGGGGTCGTGGAATGAGCTGGTGCCTTTGTCGTCCGCGCCCGCCGTTATCTCGCCCCCCCCCCCCTCTTCCCGTGGCCGAGCCCCTCCCCCCCCCTTCGCTTGCGGTTGTGTTTGATCAAGATGTGATCATAAAAAGACAGGATTGATTTTATAACTTGTTTATTTCGACGGATACAGCTTAATAGAACTTGTCGTCCTCAAAGTACATGCCTAAACCGACCTTTGCCAACATTTCTTCCAGCTCTCGAACCCAGCCTGGAGAGCCGCCTTAGGAATCCTCTTCAGGTCCGCCGTACAATTAGTTTTAATGTCCACAATGCGTCGAATCGGTGCCCTTTCAAGGTTGATTTTAACTTTGGAAACAAAAGAAGTCTGATGGAGCCACGTTTGGAGAGTAGGGTGACTCGGGATCACGGAAGTTCCGGTTCTTGTACAAAACTCATGGTCATATGTTTTCCCATTTATAAAGGCGGGGATAGGGATAAACCAACCAATTATCGACCCATTTCTTTGACATCAATCTCTTGTAAAATATAAGAACACATTATTGTAAGTCATAATGAGGTTTCTTGATCGTGGGAAAATACTGAACAGTGACCAGCACGGATTTAGGAAGAGCAGATCTTGCGAGACACAATTAGGTCTTTTCATTCACGATATACTTAGATCGGGAGAAAACAACACACAAGTCGACGCAGCATTCCAATGTTGCAAAAAAAGCCTTTGATAAAGTCCCATACAATAAATTGTCACACAAACTTAATTGCGATAGAATCAATGAGAAAATTATTAATATAATTAGAGACTTCTTGTCAAATCGCAAACAAATAATAGTCATCGATGGATTGTGCTCAACGGAAAGAGATGAACTTCGGGCGTCCCCCAGGGAAGTGTAATAGGGCCTCTTCTGTTTTTAATATATATTAATGACTTAAGCGCATACGTTAGTATCAATCTCAGGTTATTTGCTGATGGCACGGTGGATTACAGGGAAATAAGGAGCCAAATAGATCGTGAGCTACTCTCTAGAGATTTAGACTCCATCTCGGATTGGTGCAAGAAATGGGGATTAATGCTTAATATAGACAAATGCGAATTTTTTAAATTTTGGAACAAAGGAAGTGACTAGCAGGACCTAAACTACGAAATAGCGGGTCCATTGCTAACCAAGGAATACAAGTGACATATTGGGGGTAGTTCTAACACCACGCCTTTCATGGGGAGCACATATCAGGACAATATGCGGATCCGCTTTAAAGAAACTTAGCTTCATTTAATGGGTGGTGGGGAAAAGAAATGAGAAAGGTAAAGATAGGTGTTATTTTGCCCTAGTTAGGCCACATTTGGAATATGCCGCAAGTATTTGGGATCCTTGGGAGAAGTTTGGCAAAAAGAACTGGATAAAGTCCATAGAAAATCCGCCAGATTCGTGAAAAATATATATAACAGGAACACAAGTGTAACAGGTCTCTTAGGGGATTTAGGCTGTGACCCCCTTGAAATACGAAGAGAACAAGCGAGACTTAAACTTTTAGAAAGATTCAGAACCAGCCAGTTTAACGATGACACAAATGGAATAGTAATGGCTCCACACTAATTAGGTAGATCAGACCACAAAGATAAAATAAGGGAGACAGATTCCAATACAGATAAATTCAAATACTCATTCTTTCCCAGAACAATCAGAAATCATAATAGTAAGAAACCGAAGTCCATTTAGAATTACTAAAAACATTTAAGTTGCAAATCGGCACCAAATTAAAAACTCAAAGATTATGCATACAGGGTTCGTCCGGAAAATAAGTTTATGATGCTCATTGTCTTTTTTGACAGAAGGGGAGTCGTCCACTACGAATTTGTACCCGAACGAAAAACTGTGAATGCTGCATTTTACGTCCAAGTGCTCGATAGGCTTCGAAAACGAGTCGCCCGCGTCCGGCCAGCGATCAACCGTATGACTGACAACCTGAGCGACAATGCGCCGTCTCACACCGCGCTATTCGTGTCGGACTTCTTGGCCAAGCACGGCGTGGGAACGCTGCCGCACCCGCCCTACAGCCTGGACTTGGCACCGCACCACCACCGCACTTCTTTCTGTTCCCGAAGATAAAGAGGAGTTTGAAAGGAACGCGATACGGGACTTTGGACGCCGTCAAAGAGGCCGTGACGACGTGTCTTCGAGTGGCTCCCGATGATGCCTTCGCGGGAGCGTTCCAGGAATGGGAACGCCACTGGAACAAGTGTATCGACTCACAAGGGTCCTATTTTGAGGAATATTAGCTTAAGATATGTAAAAGTGTATTAATTTTTTTTCCTGAGCTCAGTACACTTATTTTTCGGACGAACCCTGTATGTGGGTTTGCATGTGTGAAAGGGTTCTTGCATGAATGTTTACCATGTCTGGTTTGTGTGCTATAAATTTGTTGCGTCTGCATGCAGTTTTTTTCTTTCTAAGTTACGGGTGGTGCCGTAACACCCTCCGCCACACGCCCTTGCGGCGGCTTGCGGGGTATTGAGTAGATGTAGATCAGTCAGTACCCACGGGACGATTTTGATGCGACACGCGTCATTCCCAAAATGTCTGTCAAAATTGTTTCATAGGATCCGAAACTAATGTTCACTACCTCAGCTATCTCCCTAACAGTTAATCGGCGATTTTCCTGCACCAATTTAACATGGTTGGGGTCTGTCAAAGTGGAAGGCCGCCCCGCCGGCCGGCCGCCGTTAGCGAAACTTCCTCTGTCGAGGTTCTGCCCGAATTAAAACGGCTGTACCACTCAAAAAACTGGATTTGACTCATAGCTTCATTAACAAAGACTTGCTGAATCATTCCAAATATCTCTGTAGCACTTTTGCCAGGTTTGAAACAAAATTTCACGCAAACGCGCTGTTCCTCTAGTTCCATCATTGCTGCAGTTACGGCGACGAACTGGTTAAAACACGTACCGTTGCTGCTGCTTAACGACTCGACGTAAACAATCGCATCATCTCTCGTTTTAGTCCTCTGAGGTGTCGCTATATGGCGCACTGTCTCTATTTTCGATCCTTTGAACGGTTTGCGCAGAATAAAATCAGTCTTGTCTTTCTTGATCACACCTTGAACAACATTGACATGGTGGAAGGTTTTGTGCGTTCCGATGACCCCTAAAGTTGTGTTGGCCGGAACATATACTCCTGGTTGGGTCACCCATGGCAGGTAGGGCGAAGGTTAAGAGCCAGACGAATGGTAGTCCACGCAGCGTCTGTTCCTCAGTGAGGCCGCTGTGTGGGTATCTGACCCCAGTGGGGCGGCCTTGGAGTGATGGCGTCATGTTAAAAACGCAATTGAGGGAGGAAAGGGTAAACCACGTCAATTATCAATCGCAAGTTTGAGAGGATGGACACTATAGAGAATATCAATCAGTCTTGGCAGCTACAGGACTCGGCCAAATTGTCCGTGTGTCGTGTCCGGCAGCGGGAGAGGTAAGGTTTCAGCGGTCGTCATCTCAGGTAACCCTTTGCAAGGCAAAACCAACAGCAGCAGCATAGAAGACGCAGAAGAAGAGCGAATTTGGTAGAACAGGAACATGGAATGTTAGGACAGTGTGGAGGGCCGGTAAATTAGAAAATATAAATTGAGAGATGGGAAGATGCGTTATAGATATTTTAGATTTATGCGAGATGGGATAGAAGGATAGCTGGGTTATAAAAGCGATAATTGCAGAGTAATATACAGCGGAGAGGACTAGAGCCAGCGAGGGGTGACAGCAATATGGAATACAAAATTAGGAAGATGCATGGTCAAAATAAAGCAGGCACCAGAAGGAATATATAACTGGGAAAAGTAAATGCAGAATGATAGAACTTAGTCATTGTTCAGGTAATCAGGCCACCAAGCAATCATAAGGAGAAAGAAGTAGATCGGGCATGCAATCAGTTAGAGAACGTATTCGCGTGTGTTCCTGGAGAGAAACATTTGATAATGATGGGGAATTGGAACGCGATGGTATGCGAAGGAAGATATGGTAATGAGGTGGAGGATCATGATTTAGGTACGAGGAATGACCGATGGGAGAAAACAATTGAATTCTGCAGGAGACAGGGGCTAGTCATCACCAATTGGTTTAGACACCACAATAGGCGTAGGTATGCATGGGAAATGCCAGGTGACTCGGAAATACTATAGATATGTTATATTATAGGCTCAGATTTAGGAACAGCGTATTCAATTCGCACAGCTTCCTGGGAGCGAATGCGGACTTAGATCACAAGTTAGTTTATAATTGATGGTTTCCAGCGTAACTTTATGGAATCGATTCATATTGGAAAGGAAAAACTGGTAACTTTGTGATTCCTCTGAAAATTTTAAGTGGAATCACAAAGTTAATATTTTTTCATTTCGAAAAGAATTTAGTTGTTGTGAAGCGTAGAATGAAATTCAAAAAGATACAGGAATGAGCAGTGGTTTAGGAAATGGAATTTGGAGGCATTTACTGGAATAATTTACGCCCAGTACTAGATTTTAATTTTTAATTATTTCCTTTCATAGATCTCATATTATTTTTTTATTTCAATTCTTTTTCTCTAGATATTTATTGTTTATGCAAAAGTGATCCTCAAAATAATATTCCCACCAATTTTATATATAAAACGCCACGTATTAATTTACCATTTTTGTAACAAGCTCTATGAATGCATTGCAGTTGCTCCAGAAAATATGTTTCCGACATTTTATTTTGTTTGCAGTCAAGTCTCTTTCAGCGCGCAATTGAAATTTTCTTAATAAAAACTCACATCACCACCAGGAATTACTCTTGAGTTCTGTATTCTTTTCATGTCCTCACTTCTGCTTATACCCTCCACTAACACAGCGGCTTCTGTTTATGCCCTAATTCTACCCTCAAATGTGATGGTTTGGGCCTTAGGTTTTAGTGGCAGCTCGCGCACAGTTGGTGAAATTTCTTTTGGACACCAATGAAGAGAACTCTATTCGGGTTGTTATCAATGATGACCCTTTGCGCGTGCAACCAATGAAAGATAATACCCTAGCAGTGATGAGAAAATTATGATCATAGGAATGATTTCATCTGGACGTTCAAGGTAGGGTAGGTAAATGACGTCGATCATGCGATATGGGGAAATTTAGTGTTGTTTGCGAGAAAAACTCCAACATATTGGTAGGCGACAAATATAAGCGTTAACTCTTTGTGTTGATTTGTTGTTATCACACTTTCTAAGGCGTAAAACTGTCCCCGGCTGATGTGCGGTTACGAAATTTCACCAGTAGCCCACCCACACTCAGAAATTACTCTGGATTATTCAAAACCGAGACCGTGCACCACCAAAGGTTCCAGCGGAGACCGATACCGATGTCCGAAACCCGCAAAACGCACCCAAACTAACACCACGAGTTGTGAGGTCTCAATTGAAATGTCTTGAGCGGCACACGCTTACCGAAGACATATGCGGAATCCCTCTGAGCATACAAAATGCTGCAGACAAAATATTTTACCGAAAGAAATCTTATTTCGGTAACCAAGCCGAATTCTTTCTTATCCTTTCCTTTCTAATGCTCGTCGTTTACATTTTGTACTGTTTTCATTTCGACTGAAGAAGGTCCTTCCTAATTTTGGTCTCAGTTATCTTCATGTCCAAGGATTGGACTTTCCCGGTTCGGCAAAAAATTAGCCGACTAATACAGGTTTCTCGAGAGCGGCCAAAATTTTACCCGGTGCTACTAAAAATGAGAGCATAAAAAAATCGCGAACAAAAATTTTAAAAATCTCCGAAAATTTAGCGTCCCGTCGAACGTATTGCCAACAAAAATGGAAGCATCCATTAAAAGTTGCAACAAAAAATGTCTTTGTGAAAAAATGATGAGGCTAATTGATATCTTTATAATACCACCATGCTCATGGATGAGTTGGGGAGAATAAACTTTTATTTGTGCATTTATTTTCGTTTACTGCTTTCATGGAGATGAGTCTTCGGGCGAATGACCCCACTCATTTATATAATATGACTAGAGCTTCGTGTTTATACCTAACATTTCGCTCGTTAAATCCCTAGCAGCCCAATCTTTCTACTTTACTTTTGATTACACTGGAAATGGATCCTATTACCTGTTGTCGAACATTCCCTCGGGTTAAAAAAAATAGTGCTTATTTCCACGGAGAGGTGGAATTGTTACGCGAACACTGAAATCGTTTCAACCAAAGGGTTCAGGAGTTTGGATGCTATGGCCTGGGTGAAAGTCCGTCGTACTCATGCCCATCTACTGAAATTGTTGTGCCTTCCAAGTAAAGCTTCTGTACTTTTTGGAAGGCACTTCCTAGAACACTAAAATCGGCAAGAGACCTATTTTCGGTAATATACTGTACGGAAAAGAAAAGAACGGTAACCCTCAATATATTTGGATAGATAGTGGTGGTCGAAGTCTGCAAAAGCGTGCTATTTTCTTCTTTTAGAAACTATTTTGATTGAATGTCGTTAGTACCTCTGCTTTTATAGTATCTTTAAACCATATCTGCAACCATTTTTCCCTACCATTCCTACAATGATTCTTGGCTCCTAAAGCCTGCTCTGATTACAGTGTAATTCAATTTTTTTAATCTAGCGTTATGTTAATATTTTCAAACCAAGTTTTGTGTTAGTATACGGTCGCCTGGTGGGGCTGTCATGGTAATTGATACTATTTGAGGTGAAATATACCGTTTTACTAAAAATAAGTCTATTAGAGTTCGTGAATCCTCTGCTATTGCTTGTAAAGTTGAAACTATTTCTTTCAGAAAATACGTCTTGGGCAGGCTTATTGTCAGCATCTCCAAAGTGACCCCTGATTTATAAGTAAAAACCTTGAGGTCCCGAAGTGTGTGCACTCTCTCCCAAGTAGAATGAGAGGATTGTGTGAAGTCCACAAAGTGAGGACCAGAGGCGTGGACCGCAAGCATCCCAATGTCAATGCTCCCACCACCTAATGCGAAAGATCTACGCTAAACTCGCCCCGAAGTTCTTGTCGGACGACCAAGAGTAGAGTGTCTGCTTGAGAAGACTTTCTGCAAAGACATCGCGACGATTCCCCAACCCCCATGAAGTTTCGACTTGGCGCCAACAGATTATTTCCTATTTCCAAAAGTGAAAATCCTACCTCAAAGGATACCATCATGGGATCCCGTCAAAGAAGCTTTCACGCGTGACCTTAAGCACCTTCCACCTACCAGGGAGCCTTCGAATCGTGGAAAAATGTGTCGACGCTCAGAGGATGTACTTTGAAGAATTTTGAGACATTAGAGCAATATATGAAACAAATTTATTTTTCCAATACTTTTTATGCAAATATCGAATAGGTTATTCCTTCCCAGAAAACTTAAAAGACTGTGCAACGCCAAACGAAGCCATTTGACCTGAACAAAAAGTATAGCATCAAATCACTTCTCGGTCGCCCCTCCCACACCAACCCCCCACTCTCCTCCCTCCCACTCCCCCCTCCCACTCTCCCTACCTTTCCTCCCCTTTCTCCTTTCCGCGTCGTGTCATCCGACCATCTCTTGTTCAAAGCAAACGATTTCGAAATTTGTTCGATGATGCAAATCTATTCGATCACGTGAAACCAATTGGATGGAGTATCTGTGTGTGCGGTTCACCTGCGGGGATTGAGTGAGTAGGTTTTAGCGAATGGTCCACCCGCCAATCTCCCGTCCTCCCTCACTCTCCGCCGCTCTCTCTTCTTCCCCGCACCCTCGGTTAGCGGCCCACCCCTCCTGGAGGGTCGCCGGCGAAGCAGTGGTCGGGAAGCGGAGAGCGGGTCATCGGCGGCGTTTCACTCTATTTACGTAGCCCCGGTAGGATTTGCATTTCGGGCGGAAGTGGTATATCGGATGGGCGCCGAGAGTCAATTGCCTGGCTGATAATTATCCGAGGCGGCCGGCGTGCCGCCACTTCCGCCTCCTTCCCCCCCTCCCCCGCGACTCCCACCCCTACCCACACGAGCACGCACCCACACGCCCAGAGCATCGCCGCCGCCCCCCCCAACTCCCTCCCCTGCCCCCCGGTGCGTCACGCCAGGCCCCGCACTTCTGTACTTAATGACGAGGCGGGCCGCGTGCCAGGCCCCCCCCCCTCGCCCTTCACCCTTGTCCCTTCCCCCCTCCTTGCATCCATTTTCCCCATCCGCCTGCCACCCCAATGAACATCGTGCATCCGCCCACACGGCCGCCTTGCCAACCTTGTACTTGCGAAGTTTTTGTGCGCTGATTGGATTTTTATCGTTTGCCATTTTAGCTCCCCTCAATTTTTTCGGACGGAGAGTAGTCGTTCAGGCGATGAAAAGCTGAGAATATGAACACGGAGGGTCCCCGTTAGATTCCGCGTGATTCTTCTTGGCGTCTTCGGTTCGCCCAAGGTATGTGATTCAAATGGTTTGGCTTATATAAACAGTATCGGGAAGAATTTAGGATATATAAAAGTTTTATTTCAGATATTGCTACAGTGCCTCAAAATTCTTCACGGTACAGCCCATGAGCGTCGTCACACTTTCACCAGTGGCTTTTCCACGACTCGAAGGTTCCCTGGCCGGCGAATTCTGGAAAGTCCTTCAGGGTACGCGGACAAGCTTCTTTTGCCGGAATTAGGGTTCCATGGTGGTGTCCTTTGATGGAGGATTTCACTTTTGGAAATAGGAAATAGCTTGCTGGTGCCAAGTTGGAGCTGCAAGGGGGAGGAGAATCGTCGCGATACTGTTGCAGAATGTCTTCGCAAGCAGACACTCGACTCTGCTCTTGATCGTCCATCAAGACCTTCGGGAGGAGTGAAGCGTAGGTCTTTCGCATCGCCAAATTTCCAGTGACACGAGGGTAAGATGAAAAGTTCTCGCCCTGACACAGAGATGGCGTTCCAATAAGCGAAAATTTATGATTCCTACCTGGCTGCACATGTCATTAGTTCGTAAGACAAGTTTCAACTTGGCCTCTAATGTAGTTAGTTTACATGTACTGTTGCAGTAGACATCTTACATGTTTATCCTTAAAATGGAAAGACTCGAATTTCGTGCGGTCATAAAATTCTTCATTTTGGATGGAATAATCCCTAGGGAATCCCTAAGGAAATTAATCCGGAGTTGATCAAAGTGAACGGGCACTTCAACATCAGCTGTTAAAAAAAGGGCTGCTGAATGGTTGCACATCCCTCAAAGATGACCCAAGTGAAGGACGGCCAAAAACCACAACCACACCGGAAACCATCAAAGGTGCAGGATATCGTGTTTGACGATTAGTGAGTGAGATAGTTAAGGTCATGGGGATATCGGAGTAAAGTGTGCAAAACATCATGCACAGAGAATTGGGGAGGTGAAAGCTCTGCGCAAGGTGGGTGCCGCATTTGCTTAATGCCAATCAAAAGCAAATGCGCAAACGATATTCGCAGCAATGTTTGGACCGATTCTAGATGGAAATAACTGATGTTGTGTGATTGATCACCATGTATGAGGACACGGGTCTAGCACTACACACCAGAAATGAAACAGCAGTCGAAGCAGAGGGTGGAAGGAATCCAGTGGCTCAGCGCCGAAGAAAGCAAAGTTGATCACATCTGCCGGAAAGGCCATGACCAGTGTGTTTTGGGATGCGAAATGGGTCCTGTTTATGGATTGATTTTAAAAAGGCAAAAAAAAGTTACGGGCGAATATTACTCCAATCTCTATGACCAGCACTGTATGCCAAAATTCACGAGTAGAGGCATCATCTGCATCTACATCTACATAATACCCCGCAAGCCGCCGCAAGGGCGTGTGGCGGGGGGGTGTTAGGTCACCACCCAAAAAAAAGGAATAAAGAAAAGCCGCATTCAAAACTAACACATACATGCAAACCCAAATCCACAGTAGTGCATACATTCATAGACACATCCTATCATTTTACACGCATGCAAATACACGTATATCTCCCTTCACTCCACAAGCATTCCAGTACATATGCTTAATTATAACAAATAATTGTGCCTTAGGATGCAGCAAGAAATTTATCCAAGAACGTGCAAGCTAGATTTTAGTAAGTAGCAAGGGGAAATACCACCACTACAAGAACGTGCAACATAAAACGCTCTCCTACCCAAGGTGAGGAATTTAGCCCAACTCTGCAGGTAGGAGGAGGCTTCTTCTGGCTTGAAGAAGAATACAAATAATTTTTCACCTGGACAACCTACTTTCACGTGCTCACAAAGGTGCGTTTGAGATGGGAACACTACGGGATTTGAGGTACAATTTCCTCGGCCGTCCCCCCTATTCTCCTGATTAAGTACCCTCAGACTTCAATCTTTTCGCAAACTTGAAGAAATTCTTCTCTGGGAAGCGTCTTGCGTCCGATGAAGAGGTTGAGAGGGCCGTTGATGGATATTTTCCCAGCCGTCCTGACTCTCACTTCCGGGAAGGAATACTAATGTTGGAGAAAGGCTGGACCAAGTGTGTTGAAGTCAAGGGAGATTATGCCGAAAAATATATAATTTTTAAATTCAAAATCGCACTCTTTCCTTGTCTGTCAGAGATTTTTTCATCTTACCCTTCAACTGTCATCTTATCAATGCCAATAAGGTCTGCAATCATTGTCACTTCGGAAACTGCAGGCAGCACAGGAAAAGGAATTGCCCACTTGCTATTGTGATTTTAACATGCCGTGCAGAAGGGTTTAGTATTATTGGGTGAACTTTATCCTCACCCGTCCTTCGGGGGACGTTTACCTCCGTGGTTGTTAAATTATTACAATGGGGGTGATTCTCACAGTGGCCGCCGGCCATCTCTTGGAGTGTTCACCTTCAGATAGGCCCTGGACTCGATAGCCATTGATTCATGGTCACCTTCTTTCAACACAAGCAGATGTGAGAAATCAATTTTATCCCTTGAAAATTATCTCGCCTCTTTGGGTTTACTGGAATTAGAGGTTGTTTAGAACATTTGCGTTCATGTCAAGATTCTCCAGTGTTTTAATGTGAATATTTGGCATTTGAATAACAAGAGATATGAACTAAAGGACCTACTAGAAATTTAAAAAATAATCGGTGACCCCGAAGTGATCGTTGGCAACGAACACTTCTATCACGCCTTTTCCCCATCTTTGCAGTAGCTGCATAATAGGCCCCTTCTCTCCATGCATCCCTTCCCAACCCTACCGTATATAGAAGAGAGTCGCTGTTTCCTTTACCTCACCTAATGATGTTACAAATGAATTGAAACCTTGATCGTGGGACTTTTTAACCGTGGTTTGTGAAAGTTTCCCATTAACGAAAAAAATGCAATGGTTTGCCGCAAAGTTTTGAAGGATCGACTTTTATTGACATCCCCATAACATTCTGCAAGCCGAGGCCTCAAGGGCGTGTGGCGGGGCAAATCAGTTTTTATCCGTTTACAAATATTTATCCGCGATACGTTTGTTGATGTGTATGTTTGCTTGCGGTAAATTAAAATTTAATTTTCCTTTAACTCTGACCAATGTGGGAGCTATTTCGTGTAACAAAGATGCTGCACGAAGAATATTTTCCGCTTGTTTGCGAAAGTTTATGCCAAATGTGTGAAAATTTAAACAATATGACGTCGCGTCGTCCCCATTTCAAGTGGTTGTTCACAAATTGTTTCCCGAAGTCTTTCTTCTAACAGTATAGCATATTTTATTTTGCCTAAAAAGAAATTATGGTCCACGATATTCCTACTGCAATTGTCTGTGTGAATTGTGTAGGTGTTTAACACGTAGGTATTCATAATGGTGTAAAACGAGATAATCACAATCAGTTACGATTTTTTTCGATTCAGCAAGAATAGTTCGAATAGATTTTCGTGTACTATAGAGGTATTTGTATGAAACATTATAGATATAACATTCCCATACTTTTCCTTGAATATGTACAGCCATGTATTGTTTTTGCCTTTACTGCATTGAACTCGCATTTTGACCGTTAAAATGTATTCCATCTTCCAATATATTTATTAAGCCCTTACTGAGCGATGAGTACCGACTCAAATAGCTGAAATCAACGCTATCTGTAGTAACATGTAGTCTACTGTGTTGTTACCGTGCAATGGCAGTATATTAATTGTTGAACATCTGTCAAAATTATTGATTTGTTTCAGCTTGTAAGCAACGAAAACGATTGTAAAAGTTGGTCAACTGCTGTACATTTTATATTTCCCATTCATTCACGCTTAAATACCACTGGTACCTCTGTCTTCATTTCAAAATAAGAATCAGGGTAATCATTCTTGGCAAGAACTTAAAAGGCAAATACTCGCATTAATTATAATAATACCTTAATGTAGTTTTCCTTAAGAATTTTACTGGCAATAATGTATACGCGGAATGGTCTACAGTATCAAGTTTTCAAATTTAATTCTTCAGCTAGTATGTCTTCATCAAAATCCAAACGGCTCACTTCTATAGCGTAAATAGATGCAATATGGTGTATGAGTAACATACATACCTGTATAACTATATAGGATAATACCACATAAACTTACTGAAATACATATATATATTCTACTGAGGCTTACTATGCATGGGTAATGTAATATAATCAGTGTGTGAATGTAAATGCATTGCATCCCGAAAGACCTATACGAAAGGGTCTACCTACCCAGTTCATGTGGGAAAGCCTATCGGGGAACATCGGGGAAACATGCCGGCCAATGAAAGTTCGGATGAAAGAACACCTCCGGGCAACAACAAATAAGCTGTTTCACCTGTCGGCCATCTCCGAACACAAATGGAGTGAACCCGGTCACGCAATTTTATTCCAAGATGCAAACATCATAGCTAAGGAGAGTAGATATTATCCACGCTTAATTAGAGAAGCAATTGAGATCGCCAAAAATCCGGAGAATATCAAAAGAGATGAAGGCTACCATCTCCATAACTCGTGGAAGAGAGTTCTTCGGAAAAGGACCATTCAGCGAGTAGCCACTGGACGGGACCACCTATATAAGAGCGGCCAAAATCTGAGTCCCTCATGGCCTGGCGAAGGTTTTTCGGGTTTCCCTTCGCCCACGGGCAAATTCCGGGCCGATACCGCTCCCGATGAAAAGAGTTTTATTTCCGCCATCGCATTCTTTGCAAATCTTTCCTTTTTGTTACTTTCCACTCCGAAGAGGAGAATATCCTAAAACAGGGTTTCCGTATTGTCTGTTGCATTTCCCTAATTTATATATTTATACCTGTATCCAATCTTTACGGAAATGAAAACATTCAAACTGAAACTGAACTGACTGAGTCCCTCATTTCCGCAATCGCTCACTTTCGATTCCTTTCTTTATTGTTAATTTCCACCCCGAAGAGGAGTTCCTCCTAAAACGGGTTTTCCGTACAGTAAATATTGTTACTTTTTTATAATATTTTATATATCTCTTGTATGTCGTTATCTTTACGGAAATAAAAACATATAAAACTGAAACTGAACCGAGTCCCTCATCTTCGACCTGAAGACGCCGAGTGCAACTTCGGCGAAACTTTTGTCAGCTTTAAACAACAGCGCGGTGAAACCCGAAAATGCAGAATCCTTCAAGCCACCGCCGCGAAAATCTACGCAGCCGTTTTCATACCTAGTGGCTAATTCGTTTTCATACAATTAGATATGTTGTAGAGAGGCTTGCCGAATAGTTGATTGCTGTTTAGTGTTTTCTGGATATTTCGAAATTCTACCTTATTGCATGATGAAAAATTGATTGAGTACTTTTACAATTGAAAGCGGGTGATGTGCTACTCCACAGTGTACTGCAAGGAGCTGATGGCTGTACATTGACTTTAAATGGTAAGAGTCTTTTTGTTGTGCCTTAGGCTGGCTTTCCTTAGCTTTCATAACTTTAGTGTTTGTATTATTATTTCATTTGACTTTCGAAATTACTTCGTAAAAAATGTTTTACTATTCCTCATGAATATCAGCCATTTTTAAAAACTACCTTTCTTCAAAAAACTTATTATGCCTTTAACAATGTATGCAGAATGGAAGAACATACATGTACATACCTGGAAATGCACTTTCACTTGGGAGCGAAATAACGTATAAATGATTATTTAGTTGCACCTGGAAACTGCTGATTAACTATGTTAATATCATGTCCGAACTTACTATATGTCCATGGGATATCATGGAAATATTTTGCATATGAATTATTTCCATCATTACCATAATAAATAGTGCGTATATTTAATAATATACTAAATAACTCTTTAATTATGTCCTACTCAATTTTACTTCGTACAAGGGCATAAATATTTTGTTCTTTGGATATTTTATTTTCAAGTATAGTTTTTAGCAAAAGTTGAACAATTCGCAGACACTAGTAATATATAAAATGAGACTAAAACTATTATTTTCAAATGCACATACATACGATGGTTGAGTACGTTTAGGAAAACGGAGCGGAAAACTAATCAATTCTAGCCAAAGATAATGTTTGGCAAGTAAAATGCGGTGAAACCAATCACAAAAAAATCTTATTTTTCAAGTCGGGTTTTATATGCGGGATCACATGGAAGGAGTACATAGGGGATGATGGATTACATGAAAGGTAAATGAAAACACACCAAAAGTAGCCTTGGTTACGTTTTCACGAGAAGGACGAGAAAAAGAAGTTACTTCTCAAAGAACATCCCCCCTCCCACCCTCTCCTCGCCCTTTCAATCTGACAACGAGATCTCCATGACTAGCCGCGAGCACGACACCCGACTGCGGCGCTGTTGGCAACCACTCTTCCCATCATGCAATGCACCCACCCCCACCTTCTCCAGCGGCGGCGGATGATGGCCCCATTCGATTCGCGCGTCCCCCCCGCCTCCGACCGGTTGGAGCGGGAGGTAATGGGCCGTGAGCCGGCTCGGGGGTCGGGGAGTGTCCCGCGATGCTTTAGGGAGGGGCTCTTGGAGAACCAGCGATCTCGGTAAGGGCGACGGCCTGCCTTCGAGAGATCGATTCGTGGGGCGGAAAGGAAGGGCTTCCGAGATTCTGGCTAGTAGAGCGTACTATTCCGTGCGGCCCACCGTCAACTGACCGGTGGATCTCGCCTCGGTAGCGATCGTTTCCGACCAACAATGTCACTACCTCACGTGAAAGCGTATTCCTTTCACAAAAATATCCAAACCAATTACGTGAATTTTTATCTTTTTAACCACGAGAGAAGAAGCGCGCATATTTTTGTTACATTTGCTGCCTAGGGGAAAGCAGCATCCTGGACGGGTGTAGACCATTTTGAAGGAAATTAAGAAATCATGCTGAAACTCCACAACTTAATTACACTTCATTTCATGCGCCCATGTTCCATTATCAATTCCACTCAATGAAACAATTTCCACTAGATTTTTGCGTTCACAAAAATCATATTGCAATATGGCCAGACTAAACAATTGACTGACGTGATGTGAGCATACTTGAAAAATTAGTTTATAATTTAATGGTGTTGATTGACTTTGGATCCAATTATTCCATACCGTTAGGCATTGTTTGGCAGTCTGCCATGTGTCCGGCCCTGCCTCGTCTTTCGTTCGTGTGGGAGCGAGCCGCCCGACCCAAGGGTGTCGCCCGCGGTTAAAGTCGGTGGGGGGGAGGGGGCACAGCGCTGCCACGCGCTATCCTGCACGGAAGGGCTCGCCGATTTAAAGCATCGCCCGCAGGCACGACCCCGGCGCACCATGGAGCATCAATTATTCGTCCAATAACCTTCGAAAGTTTTGCGGTGTTTACGTAGTACGCATGCACACCACTCCACTTGGCCCAATCAATTTGACTCGTTTTAATCATTAAACGACGACAAAACTGCAAAAGGCACGGGAAGCAGACACGCGGACGAGTTACATAATTACGGGAAGCCGCGTACTTAATTTACGACGATTCGCTGAAGTACTTCTTTGTTGGAATGATGGGGTAAGACGCCATAATTGCTCGATGAATCATTAACCACCGGCACGCTCGTGCCGACCCACTCAGTCGCTCACTCTTCACGCACCCCCCCCCCCGCCTCCGCAAGACACCGCACCACTTATCCCCCGCACCCCGCACCACCGCTGCGATGACCGAGGATGAATCGCTTCGACCGATTCGTGCGTGAAGTGTACCTCCCACATGCACCCCCTGGGCGAAAGAGGGGCTGCAGCGCCCCCCCCCCCGCCCGAAGCGTGCGCGCCCATTGGGCCATAGGAGGCGCGTGCCGCACGTCCGGAGGGCTCTCTCCCCCTGTTGGGGTGAGAGTGCCGCGCACACCACCGCACTCCTGCCTCCTCCCCATGCCCCCCCGAAAGCCCCTAGCAAACCCCTCTCCGGGGGTGGCCCCATCTCTCCCCACCGTGTGGATCGATGGACCGTGTTTACTCGGGCGTGAGTTATTATTTCGTTCGTCGCGTCAAGATTTGTGTCGCCTCTCCCCACAGAAATCGATAGATTAGGCGGATAGCGGGCGCCGCGTTTACCCCCTCTTCTCCGAAAGGAAGGGACCCCCACTTACAGCAGCCCCCCTTCCTCGCGAGGGCCGAGAGGTATTCCGGCGTGCCTTTCCGCGGCCATGGCCGCAGGGTGAGAGCCGAATCTTTTTTCACTGGGAACCGGGGGGGGGGGGATAGCTTGCGATTACGGCGGGGAGAAGTGGCTGCCGCGCTCGCCCCTGACCGTCCATTGGCCAATCGAGGAAAGCAGAAGTGATCGTGTCCGATGCCGATGACCAACTAAATATTGGAACCTCCGAAGAGCAAAACCTCTTGAGGTGCTGGCTACTGAAGGTGGCGGTCCTTGGATTCGTCCATGTTCCACCATTGAAGGTGATTTGGTATTCGGTAATTTCCCACGTCGTGCCATGACTCTTGTCTCGCCGTACTTCCGTCCGGCGGACGCTCGGTGGGCGCCAATTATTTCCGCTGATATGTTCAGCGTCGATGGTTCGGGTTCACAGAGTGGTTCGGGCGTCGATGCCGACGAGGCCCAGTAAGATTAGCGGGGGATGGGAGCCGTTGGTTCAGCGATGTGCGGCGGGGAAGCGACTACGGGAGGGCGAAGAAAGGGGGGTGGGCTGGAGGGCTGCGTGGACGAGGAAGAGGTGGCCGGGAGTGCGAGTTTGGATCGCGCCGGGTGGGGTCGGTATCTCCGTTCACTCACTTTCCGTTGTCAGTGCGGAGGAAGATGCGATCCCGAAGGGAGTACGCTGCTATTAATGTCCCGCTTAAGTCGTGGACTAGAGTGCCTTTTGTTATTTCTCTTTAGATAACGACTCTTGCATTTGCCACCTGCATGCGTGAATTTTGATTTGCTAAATTATTTAGCAATTGAATAGAAAAATATGGCACATTTTTCGTGCTGCATTGAACGAATTATAGAGGGTATACTCTTAATGAACTGAAAATGCACTCTTCCATAGCTAATCCATTAAGAGGGCATCATATTTGAAATTCTGGTAAATGCGAAAAACATTGTAAATAGTTTCCGAGTGGAGCGACTGTTTCCAACTAAGGTGTTGTACTTGACCATTACTCGAACCGATTGAAATTTGAGCTCCTGCCCCGCCAGGAAGTCAAATCACTCGCAGCGCGCTCGAGAAGTGAGCTGCACTAGTGATTGATTCGAGCCCTTGGATTCTAGCTTGACTAGTGATCATAGACGGAGTACCGCAACAAATTGGCTCGACGTGTTCGGTGGGGGTCGGCCCTCCGCGCCCTTCCATGGCCACACGAGCCACGAAAGGACCGCCGAGTGGCCGCGCACCCTCGCGGCGTACCACCCTCGATTCGGGGGAGCGTCGGAGCACCTCCCACAACATCGCGCTCCACTCGCCCCCCCTGTAATCATCCCCCCGACCCCCAGCCGGACGACCCCGCTCCCCTCCCCCGATCGCCCACACTCCCCCAATATCTTCACCCCCCCCGCTCCCGCGCCGTAATCGCCTTGGTGTCTGGCCTCCATGCGTGTTTGAACGGTCCCGGCCTCCCATCCCACCCCCCACAGGCATGGGGATGGGCGCCTGGTGGTTTCCCCCATTCCCTCGGCCGGAGTGCACCGCTCGGTGGGCAGGGTGAGCATGGGACAATGGGGATGCTGGAGTTTGGGGTCGTCCCCCGTGAGATTAACATCTGGATAAGGTGGGTGGTTCTAGGATTTCACCGTGGGGGAATACGGACACATGGATTGACTTCCCAGGCTCGACACTGTGGCTCCCCTCGTACTCCATCCGTGGTGTTCACACTATCTCTGTCGGGCACCTCATGCCAATCACCCTGCCTTAAGCACTTAACGGGGAGCTATCGTTTTCAGCCCTTCGGGGATATCGCCTCCCTCCCTTCCACCCAACACCCTCGGACCCACCTTACCCATCCATGTCACGCACGCCTCCGCGGAGGACACGTGGTGCCTAACATGGCGGGCGAGCGCAAGGATCCGCTAGGCACTCACGTTGCCCGCTTGCCCGTCGGTGATTACGGCGAAGCCAGCGAGTCGGTGTTATTCCGGTTTGGGTATTGTTCCCAATTTTGAAGAGAGTAAAATGGACACATATTTGTGATGCATAAAAGTATTGAACAAACGAAATACGTAAAAAGTTGTTTTAAAAAACAATGAAGACGTGTTTATGGTATTTCCGGTTAATTACAATAATTTTTAACATACGATATCTGGATTCTGGAATAACATAAGGATACGCATGTTCATAAAATCATAGGAACTAAGAGCTTATTATTGAATGAAGTTGCGGATTAAGAGAAATTCCCGAAGTTAAAAATTTATCACCAGAAAGAATTTTAGTTTCAACAGATTTTAGGCTTTAGAAGTCAATATGCTCAGCAATAGAGAAAAAAGGACAATATATAATTAAATCTGAAAACAATGATCGCAGTATGATAACAGTGGAGTTTCAAACTTCCCCAAGGCCGCATGCAGCCGAAAATTAGTGGCAGAAAAGAAAAACTAACTTACCAATCACTTCCTCTTGGCCCATTTTTGATAAACATTTTATTAAACATCATCAACATCAAGTGACATTGAGGACAGCGAGAAAATCTAATTCAAATCTAACAGTAACTTTGGTAACAGAACTTACGTTCATTGCACGAAGAGCTGAAAAATAAAAATGATTTTTCATTTATTAACAATATATCTTTACTCTTCCTCCACATTTTAAAGACTTCCTGAAAGTAGTTCCACTTAAATTCAATTAACGTCTCCCAGTTTTCTGCCAAGTCTTCATTTTGCCATTTTATCAAGGTCCTCCTTAATTGCCTCGGCAACCTTCACCACTTCTAATGACGTTGCAAAATAATTTTCCGTAAAGATTCTCCTTAGCGATAGCGAGCAGAAAATATCAAATGGAACTGTCGGGATAATAAAAATTACAGAGGATAATTAAAAATCTCTTTACTAACATTTTCGCGAGATATTGAGCTACAGCAATTCAGATGTGGATACTAACATTATGTTGACCCAGCATCCAACCTGTTCCATTGAATTTTGACCTTTTACGATTCATATTCCCTTAAAGAACTTTCAGGAAATTCCTATAGTATGCTCCATCTACAGTAATTTTTAGGGGTACGTTATACTCATTCTTCCCCAGAACAATCCGAAATCATAATAGTAAGAATCCGAAGTCCATTTAAGAATATTAAAAACATTTAAGTTACACGTCGGAACAAAATTAAAAATTCAAAGATTGTGCATGTGTATGTTTGTTGGTAGTTTTTGGGTTTGCACATGTGTGAAAGGGTTGGGGCGAAAGGGTTCTTGCATGAATGTTTACCATGTTTGGTTTGTGGGCTATAAATTTGTGGCTTCTGCATTCGGTTTTTTTTTCTAATTTACGGGTGGTGCCCTAACACCCCCCGCCACACGCCCTTACGACTTTAAATTAATATTGAAAACTGGTGCGACCACAAGCTTTGCACCTAGAGGCAGGCTTGTGTTTAGTCCTGATCATACCAGATAATTTCACACGAAGCTTTGTTTACTTCTCTAATGTTTTTAAGAAAAAACGACATCAAGAAACTATTCGTTTGCAAATTTACTCCTGTAGTAAATTCATATGGAACTAAATGGTATAAATAAATGGAACTCTATTCTATAGTATAATGGGGTTTTCGAAAAGTTTTTTGACGGACGTGTTCAGAAACATAATCCATATGAAATTCAAATGCGGCACTTGTACTAATAATTAATTGTTTATACTAGGGTTATTAATTCAATAAATCTTTAAAACTATAGATGTAGATGAATTCAAAGTTTTAATTTCAAACCAAGAGTCTCACTTCAGCATATTTATTTGAATAAACCTCGCTGCCCTACGCAGCAGACGACATGATTCTTTTATAAAACCAACCTAATTATCATCCAAAATAATAGCCGAGTGCTCCAAGTTACGCATGAAAAGTGGCAAGTAACCACGTTCCTCGATTCTCTCGTCATATTTTCCCAATAATCTTCTCTTGAATCCAGAATCTAATTTTCGATTCGCTTCACCTCATATCTCCCGTGTATATTTCTTCCAAAAATATATTATGGTTAGCATTGATACCTAGGAATTTTTTAAATTTTGATTTCGCAATTCTGGTTTGATCGGTGCTAGAAACTGTCCCTTCTGCAAATACTATCGGTGAATACGCCAAAGAGGTTAATTTAAAATTCCGTATAAATATTTCCCCGCACCCATATCGGCCTTGGAATGAGCCTCTCCACTCAATAGAGCGTCGTCAGTAAACGGCCGTAAGACACCGACTCTTGCTTATCCTTCTTATATCTTGGTCAATATAATATAAATAGAAGTGGGATTATGACGCCTCCTAAAGCTGACGTTAGTTCCAATAGACCACCAACCGTATTGTTTTTAACTAACCCTTGTGCACGACATTTTACGAATTCTCTCATCCGGCTAGTGACATTGTGGTCTATCCCAAAAGTCGTATATTGAAGGTAGTTATATTTTGATGGGATGGCTCGTCGATAGGATTTATAATCCAGAAATACCATATCTATTATATCGATTGGTTTTCGGTAAATTGTCCAAACTTATCTGTTATTTTGTACGACCATGTTGAATGTCTTCAGTGACTTCTTTAGTGGCTAGCGACATTGTGGTCTATCCCAAAAGGTTTTATCTTGGAGATTGACATGTTATAATGGGGCAGCTCGTAGACAGTCTTATTATAATCCAGAAATATAGTATCAGATATATCGATCGCTTCTGGAGTCTCGCTCAAATACTCACTTACCTCTTGCCAACCTACCGTGTAGTATTGTAGCACAGGGATCATTTCCTCTCCGTGACTGCGTTCAACTCGAATGACTAGTAGTTTTCCAAAAGTTTAAATTCGAGATTGTAATCATTGTGTCTCCAGGGTCTTCTAATCGAGAACGTACAAGTATAATAACATGGGGTAGCCTGCAATAGCATGGTGTTGTGCGTGATTATGGCAGAAATTTTTTCCACTGGGTAATGGAGCTTCAAAATCATGTTGCGGGAAAACAGTTTAATATTTTGTCGGCGTGGTTACCGACCATGATAGCAGTATACTTTTGTGGTCCGACTTTACGATTTCCTTATATTTGGAAGTGCGTGATGAATGCCGAGGGCGTCGTATCGTCTAGCGCTCGCGAGCCTTCCCCTCTGCAAACCCACATTTATCGCCCCATCTCTCTATTTCTCAACCTGCGCCTATCATTCTTCTAAGGCTTGGGAGATTGTGTGGTGATTGACGTCGGCGCGCAATCGAAATATATGTCATAGCAGGTAGAGCCTTAGAGGCGACGCCACGTTCGTCCCGGCGCAGAGCGGTCCACTCCAACACTGATTGACATGGGCTGACCACCATCACATGAACAGAAAAGAAAGGCATGATTAGGTATTAGGCGCAGTCAAACTCACAACTCAGTAGTTCTCGTGATGAAAAAGATAACCAAGGGGTGGAAAGAGCTCATTATAACGCAGTAAAAT
Source organism: Hetaerina titia (assembly GCA_037158775.1). Taxonomy (NCBI): domain Eukaryota; kingdom Metazoa; phylum Arthropoda; class Insecta; order Odonata; family Calopterygidae; genus Hetaerina; species Hetaerina titia. Next base: position 14,282,843 of record CM073779.1, read on the forward strand.
ATTTTGACATTAAATTGCCGTAGCGTAAAAAAGAAAAGGTCTGAAAATATACTGAAATCGGTGAAGTCTTTCGAGGAATGTTTCATCGTCTACAGCAAAACGCACGTAGTTTACACTGTGGAGTATTATTCAACATATTTAATTCACAACTCAGTAGTTCTCGAATTGGCATCGTCCCGGCTGCCGTTGGTTTATTTGGGTCTGCCGCCATACACTCAAGTGGACCGCTTCGCACCTTCAGGCTGTGTGTTCTGTTTTTAACAAGGTCGAGTCCATGTTTTTCCGCAATCCTTTGTACTGTCTCCCTTCTCTCTCCCCCCCCTGCTCCGCCTTCTTTTCCCTTTCACCCCCCCCTCTCTCTCCCTCCCTCCCCGCGTTTCCTAACACGTCCACTCCCCTTCCTTCGGAATCTTTAATATATAACACGGCATACAGCTTCATTTTGTTACCTGATGATAATGTAATGAATCGAAACCCGGTCGTAAAATAAATTTTATCAAGTGGAAAAGTGCTACAATGTATTATTCATTCAGTAGTTCTCAATATGAATGCGACGACAGTAGTAAGAAAGTGTTATGTTATCACGCCAAGGGTCGAAATCATATAAAATTAATGGTATGTTTATTCTGCAGGCCCCCAGACTCCAACATATATGTTCTCTCAAAACTCGAATACAAATGGCTCTGTTTTTGCCGTTACTCGATTGAATTTCTTCAACATTCTTTTCTTTTTATCAACCAGCAATAAGCGATTGGCAGACAGTAGCAAAACTATAGTCACCAATAAATAATAATTGCAGAATTGCTGTGTGTCTGTAATATATACACGATTACAAAATTATCAAACTCTTCAGCAGACATGGAAAGAGAATGTTCGTAACCGCCGGTGACTTCACCTGCCGTTAATTAATTGGGAAAGGGCATTATTACGCAGGGAAAACCTGCAAAGCATCGCGTTTCCTGTCAAATATTTCTAAGCGCATTGGCCAATTTCCAACAATTGTTTCAGTCGTCGATACAGAGGAAATAAGTACTCGACATATTAGCTACTCAGAAACTTTAAAAAAATTTGACCAAAGAAAAAAGAAAAATCTGGCTAACAAGCATGGGAATAACTGAAGATATTTGCGATCACAACACTATATAAGAAGAAAATAAAAGTATGTTCGTGAAAGTAAGTTAAATGTATGTATTCCAGAAAGGGAACTTTATTGGCTTTGGGAGAAGTAAAAACTAGGACCGCACACATTCGGTTTGGTAACTCACAACGCTAACGAAAAACACGCATGGAAAATGTGTTTAAATACCATACGGGGGAGGTAAGAAGGGTTACTCCCCAAAAATGGGACCGCGTTAAAAAGAAACCGCACTGGTTCAATGAAGTTGTAATAAGTGGCCTTGAGGAGGCAGAAATATTCACTCGGGTTATTAAAACAGTTTATAATGTGATGGCAAAAATCTGTTGAAGATGCCCAACGTTGTCCAGGTTGAATATCAAGTACGTATGAAAAATATTATACGCAAAGCCTGTCACGTACCTATCTACGCACACTGTTACGCGATTATTTAGACAATAACGCACTTTCACTAACCTCTTGTGTGTTATTGTCAAAACCCTTCCCGCATGACCGCATTGTAATGCCATTAAGTAATTCGTGCTCTTTACAGTATTGTTTGCTCTGCTTTTAGTACCCTAAATTTCCCCTTCCATCCCTTGTCCCTCTCCGTGGGTGAGCCCTCCTCCTACCGGCAGCGTTGGGTCAAATTCCTTACGTTGGGTAGGAGAGAGTTTTATGTTGCACGTTCTTGTGGTGGTGGAATTTAGCCTTGCTACTTACCAAAATCTAGCTTGCACGTTATTGGATAAATTTCTTACTGCATCACATGGTGCAATTGTTTGTTGGGTTATAGCATATGTTCTGTAAATTCCTCTCGGGTCCTCCACCGGGTTATATCGTCCAACTCGGCCGACGTTTCGATGACCGAGTCGGAAATCGAAACGTCGGTCGAGATGGACGATATAACCCGGTGGAGGACACGAGAGGAATTTACACAGCTGATACGCCGAGAATACACCAAATATTTTATTATAGCATATGTACTTGCATGCTTGTGGAGTGAGGGGAGGTAGATGTGTATTTGCATGCGTGTAAAATGATAGGATGATTCTATGAATGTAATCACCAATGTGGATTTGGGTTTGCATGCATGTGTTGGTTTTAAATGCGATTTTTCTTTTTTCCCTTTTATGGATGGTGACCTAATACACACCGCCACACGCCCTTGCGGCGGCTTTCTGGGTATTATGTAGATGTAGATGAACCACATATATTCTCCGAGGCATAGAGAGAGAAAAAAGAAGCTCCAACATATTAAATCAAATAAAACCCCTGGTCCTGAGATGTCCATAATAGATTACTGATGGAACATGCGTAAGATATGGCACCCTATAAATAAACATTATTTACTAATCGATTAAAGTAGAGTAAGTACCCCAGGAAATTGTCCCATATAACATCACTGGAACCACCACTCTATAGGTAAAAACCGATTTCTTAAATATTGATATCCGGCAAAGTCTTTCGATAAAACACAGTTGTCACAATAATGACCATTCTTCTACATCTACATCTACATAAGTACCCAGCGAGCCACCAAAAAGGTGTGTGGCAGGGGGTGTAGCACCATGAGGGAAGGGTAAGGGTTGAGGGGGTTGGGAGTTAGGTGAGGAAAGGTGGGGGGAACCTGTAGGAAAAAAAATATATATACATATATATATGTATATATACACACATACATATACATACATACATACACACATGTATACACATCCTCGCGAAGTCCCTAACCTGTACGTTAATACTTATTGTAATGAACTAAGTCCTGGGGAATTTCGACTACGAGCATTCTGTTCCCTTATCGTTCTTGGAAAAAATGACATTTTAAACCTGTCAGTCTTGCAGTCTATCTCTCTAGTCTTATATTCGTGATCCCTTCGACCGTAATACGTTGGGGTTCGTATTATATCCTTGATGTCATCGGAAAAGGGCCCATCTTTAAATGTTTTTAATAAGTTTAATCTATATTGGAAACGCCGCTGTGTAAGAGAATCCCAACCTAAACTGTCTAACAAAGTGGATACGCTGCTGAGTTGGTCATAACAATGTTTGACAAATCTAGCCCCCCTCCGCTGAACTCGATCTAATTCCGAAACCAAATTTATGTTGTGAGGATCCCATATACTGGCAGCATACTCTAGGTGGGGCCTGACCAAGGCAAGGAAACATCGTTCTTTCACCTTTTCGTCGCATTTACCTAGCACTCTTTTCACAAATCCCAATTTTTTATTAGCACGACCGCATATTTCTCGTATGTGTTTTCCCCAGGACAGATCGTGAGTAATTGTTACACCCAAGTATTTAAAGGAATCTACCCTCGCGATTTTGGTTTGTTTCACTTTGTAACTATAAGGGAGGGAATTACTCTTTTCCCAAAAATGTATTACTACGCATTTTTTAAAATTCAATTCCAATCGCCATGTATCGCACCAATTTTGAATTGCATCTAGGTCGTTGGCTAACACGACTCTGTCTTCGTGACTTCGGATGTCCCCATAAATTACTGCATCATCGGCGAAAAGACGGAGCTTGCTATTAACTACGGTACTGAGGTCATTTATGTAAATAAGGAAAAGGAGGGGGCCTATGACACTTCCTTGTGGTACCCCCGACGTGACCTTGACAGTATCGGATGATACACCGTCCAGGACGACTGTTTGGACACGATCACTTAAAAATTGTTTAATCCATTAAATAATACTCTCGTGTATTCCATAGGTTTCCAATTTCGCCAGTAATTTGCAATGAGGGACTTTATCGAAAGCTTTCTTAAAATCTAGGAATATCGCATCAACTGGAATATTACTTTCACCGGAGTTTAATACATCATGTACAAAAAGTGCGAGTTGAGTTTCGCAGGATCTACCCTTACGGAAGCCGTGTTGGTTATTAATTAATAAATCTTGGCTATCGAGGTGCCTCATCATGGAACTAACAATGATGTGTTCAAGAATCTTACAGGAAATGGAAGTCAGCGATATTGGCCTATAATTACTGGGGTCCTCCCTGTCTCCGTTTTTAAATATGGGTGTTACCGAAGCTACCTTCCAGCCGTTTGGCACGCTTTCTTCTGCTAATGATTTCTTAAATATTATATCTAGATATGGGGCAATTTCAGCCGACAGTTCTTTATACACACGTGCCGGTATCTCATCAGGTCCCGGAGATTTGTTGGGGTCTATGTTTTTAAGGAGTAATTCTATTCCGCGGGTGGAAATATTGATTGCTTCCATTGAATGCTGAAATATTTTCGGAAGGTTCTCGGGTGTATTTTGTGAGGATATGTTGAAAACACTCTGGAAAAATGAGTTTAATATGTTGGCTTTATCTAAACTACTCGTTACTTTATTCCCCTTTTCGATATTCAATGAGTTTACGGTGGACTTGTTTCCCTGCACTTCCCTGACGTAGGACCAAAACATCTTTGGGTTATCGTTCAAATGTTCGCCTAATTTTTTCCTTTTGAATTCCGCTAGCGCCTTCCGGAAGGCCTTCTTGGCAGTGGACCTAGATGCTTTGTAGTTCTGTATGGTTTCGTTGATTTTATCAGGGGAGGAATCTTTAACTGCATTTTTCATTCTGGCATGGCACACCCTTTGCCGCCTAAGAGATTTCCGTACTTCAGAGTTGTACCATCGGGGTTCCTTATTCTCTTTTATATATTTACTAGGTATGAACCTCTGTATTGCTGAACGTGTTATCCTAAGAAAATTATTCCAAGTATCCTCGACACTACTAGTTTTGCTTAATTCGTCAAATATAAAAAAAGAACTTTTTAATTCACATTTTAAGCCATCATAGTCCGCTTTATTGAACAAATACACCTTTCTCTTAGGTTTGTTGACTTTATCTACACTTAGAGAAAATTTAGCGTTTACAGCCCTGTGATCACTGATTCCGTCAACAACTTCTATATTTAAGACCTTTTCGGGTATATTTGTGGCTAACAGATCAAGAATGTTCTTTCCCCTTGTTGGTGAAGTGACTAATTGATGTAGGGAATTCGAGGTGAACGCGAATAAGAGGGACTCGCATAGATCCTTGTCTTTACCTCCATTTATAAAATTGTACGAATCCCAATCTCTTGTGGGAATATTAAAATCACCTCCGATAATTAGGCTATGCTCACTGTTGTGGGATGTAAAGCGTTGTATATGTTTTTCTAGGTCTGGTATTGAGTTAATGCTAACGTGGGGTGGTCTATAATACGCACAGATATATATTCTTTTCGATCTGGGTGTTTTCACTGAGCACCATACACTTTCTATACAGCTATCAGGAAATAACTCGGCTCTACTGACGTTAGAGTTCTTAACCGCAATAAACACTCCTCCTCCGGCTCTATTTTTTCTGTCGTTTCTATAAACTATGAAGGACTTGGGAAATATCTCGCAATCTGCGATGTCATCTGTTAACCAACTTTCAGTTCCTATAATGATATCCGACTCTGTGCTATGAATGAGATGGTGAAATTCCGGTATTTTATTTTTTAAACTTCGGCAGTTAACTACTACTACGGAAATTATATCCTCGTCTAAAACCTTCTCTGCGGTCTGCTTTCTGGGGATGCTATTTAATCTCTTTGATGTCTTAGTATGCGATCGGCCTATATTCTGATTGGTAATTTTATCTTTTGTCTCATTAGCAGTGCAAGTACTTGGAAGAATCTCTTCTGGTAACCTAGTATTCTTAGACCCACTAATTGACCTACACCTTATTATATCGTTATTTAGGCAATCTGCTCCACTACCTAACCTACGAATTTGCCTAAAATCTACAGTGCTCGAAGATCCTATGAGCCACCCGAGTCGACGCCTCAGGGGTGTAGTGAACCCCGGAACGGTTCAAGGGAGTGGGACACGACCCGAGCACCGGTCTCAAGTCCACAAACTCGGCCCCTATGTCCCGACAGAATTTCCACAGCCTCCCGTTCAGAGACTCAATACGACTCCAAACGTAAGCACCGCAAGAGAGTATGAAGACACCCTTGTGTAACCGCTATGGATTTAGATGAAGCAGATAATACAAAACACAACGGGGTATTCATGGTATTCCTAAACCGAGGGAAGAAAACTTTACAAGAGAATGCTACATTTTTACATTCCCGGAAGGCTATCAAAAAGGTCCCTCACGAGATAGACGTATGCAAACTGAGATCTTTACGTCAATAGTCTTTATAGGCACTTTGGGTGCGAAACTGACTTAAATTCTTTCTTTGGGTACACACATTTAAAAAATATTAGGGTTATCCTTAAAGAAGCTAAACCTCATTGGACAGGTTGTAGAAGAATGTAATGCAAAGTTAGACAAAGGTATTTCTTCACTTTAGTTTGGCACCATTTTGAATGCGCCGCAAGTAGGTTGTATCCATAGGAGGGAATGTTTATAAAAGAAATTCAAGAATCGGAGAAATTCCGCTAAGGTTGCATTGTTCGTTAAAAATTGCTACGACATGTGCCAATATCAGTGGAAGTAAACTGTGGAAGAGTTGACCTGGGAGCATCGGGATTTTTTCAGGCAAAAACTCTCACCTTTAGTGCGGTCCATGCACCTGAGTTTCCTTGTGGCAAAGATGGAATTGCTGTGACACCAAATTATTTCGGTAGATTTGACCAGAGGTATAAAATGAGGGAGATAGATATAGTCCTAGACACATTAAAATGCTCCATTTGATGATTTGGTCGAACATAAAAATTATTCCATAATGTACAAATGCTTGTTGTTCCATGTGCTCGAGAGTTTTACATATGAGTTCATATATCGTCATGTTTATGTCTATGCTAGTGAGTCTGTATGTACAGGTATGTGCCGTGCCCTAAGAACCCTGCCAAACGCCCGGGCGGCGATTTGCGGCATATTATGCAGATGTAAATTAATGAGTCTGTATTTGAGGTTAGCAAGCGAGAACTGATTACCTGAACCCACGGTAACCGCATATAGTATGTAAGTATATGAGCTGTCATATTCTGAGAATGCCATTTCATTTTTCAATTAGCTAGTTATCTGCTTTAAAAACCAGTTGTAGGAAAACCTTTCGAATTATATTTTATTGAGCGTGAAAAACCACAAATTTTCACGTGGAAGCAATAGATATCAGCAGGACAATTGGACAAGGGACAGATATCAAGAACGTGAACCCAGAGGAATAAACATTACACATTTCTCTCCGAAAAGGTTATCCTTTCCAACGAAGCTTAGTAGAATTAATGGGAAAATCACCGCATTAATATTATTTAAGGTAATCTACCAGTTAAGGCAGGTTTTGGATGGACATACCTATCAAATTAATATTTTGCGACTTCAAACAAAACACATTCCAGCATTCCTCTACATCAACTCTCTCTTCATCTGTTGTACTTCCTTCCCCCCTTCATCCCGTCCAACATCCCTCTCCTGTTACTACCCTTTCTTTGTTTGCCTAACATTCTCCCCTCTAAATCATGAACAGGTTGCGGATCAGTCTCCTGTCCCACCAATCCATTCTTATTTTCGGCCATACACGTATTAGTTTTTCCCAATTCACTCAAACAAACGCTTTTTCGAGATCTACGAAACGGGCGAAAACGTTCTGATTGTATTCTATAATTCTCTCGTTTAGTGATCTCATTACTGCAATGGCATCACGCATACCTCTCCCCTTCCTAACCCAAACTGAACATCCCCTAAGTAATCATTTGCCTTACGCTCTATCCTTTTGATGATAATCCAGAGAACAACTTTCGCTGCGTGGGATATCAAAATTATTGTGCAGTAGTCCTCACATTATTTAGCCTTTATCTTTTTCGGATTAACAGTGAACTCACAAAATCTTCCGGCCAGATTCTTTCCTCATAGATACCACGAATCAGTCCATATGGAGTCTTCTTCCCACATTTTCCTAAATATTTAAACAGTTCCACAGGAATGTTGTCTACCCCCACGGCCTTATTTGCTTCCATCTCCCTTAATGCCCTTTCTATTTCATCATCGAGTATGCCTGGACCTAAGCTATCTTCTTCTACGTCATGTTCCTTTTCTATGTCTAACCTTGCCAGCCGAAATTCTCTACCATAGAGTGTTTCCATATATTCCTTCCATCTCTCGTGGAGCTTTTCTGTGTCAACTATCATCTTACCCCACTTATCTTTAACTGTTAACACGGATCTTTCCTTCTTAAGTCATGGCAATAACTTAAACTTGCTGTATAGCACACCAATTTTACCCTTCCTCTGTAAACTTTCCATATCCTCGCATTGCGTTTTTCACCACTCTTCTTTCGCTTTATTTGTGGCTCGTCTCAATTTATTTTGTAACAAAATATACTTCAATTTGTTTAACTCGGTGTTTACATTCTTCCATTTTCTTCTAGCATCCAATTTTGTAATATTTTCATCCGTTATTCCTTATCTTTATCCCGTTAATGGTTCCTATAAGGTGGACGCTACATTTCTTTACAACTAATTTTTGGTCAGAGTCCGCATCCGCTACCGGGAAGCTGTACAAATGTATCACACTGTTCCTAAACCTGTACCTAACCAGAATATAATTTATCTGATACCTTTCTGTTTCACCTGGCATTTTACATGTATACCTACGACGTTTGTAGTATCTAAACCATGTTTTGGTGATGACTAACCCCTGTCTCCTGCAGATCACAATTGCTTTCTCCCCGCGCTCATTCCTTGTGCCTAAAGCCCCCCCACCTCATCACCATCTCTTCCTTCACCTACCGTCGCATTCCAATCCCCCATCACTATCAAATGTTTCCATACAGGAACACACGCGAATATATCCCCTAACTCATCGTACATCATATCGAATCGCCTTCTTATGGCTTCTCGGTGGCATTTATACCTGAACAATGATGTTGACTCTATGTTGACTACGCTTCTTCCTACCTCTTTATTTAATATTACGGCAACCCCTCGTTGGCTCTCTTCCCAGTCGCTGTATATTATTCTATAATTATCACTCCGCAATGCCCCGCTATCCTTCCATCTCATCTCACATAGACCTAAAATATCTATATAACCTCTATCCATCTCTCGCTTAATATTTTCTAATTTGCCTATCCTCAACATTGTCTCAATATTCTATATTCCTATTCTAACTAATTTCGTCTTCTTCTTCTTCGTCTTACACCTTGCAAGGGGAAACGACCGCGGAAGCCTTGCCTCCCCCGCTGCCTGGCATGACATACGGCCGCTTGTGCCGAGTCCCGCAGTTGCCAGGACTCAATTTCTCTCTCCACTTCTCTTCTCAAACCACCTCAATTATTTTCAAAGGAAAAATAATTGAGTTGGTTTCCCGTTGCCTTCCTCAATAGTGTTTTTGACGTGACACCATCACTCAATGATCGCCCCACTGGGGTCAGACGCCTCTGCACCCGCCTCACTGAGGAACAGACACTGCGTGGACTACCTTTCGTCTGGCTCCTAACCTTCGACCTGTCTGGGATGGGTGACCCAACCAGGAGCAATTATTATTACTCCCGCCAGCACAGTTCTTGGGATCATCGGAACGCACAAGTCCTTCAAGTCAAGATTGTAGTCTATGGGAGGGAATTCATCGGATATTAGATGGTATTTTGCAATGAGCAATTGTATTTGTTTCAGGGTCAACACTATTGACTGCATTTCGGCTGCATTTGTTGAATGCCTTCTGTTGAAGTCCCAATAGGTTTTGGCAGGGTATTATAGAAGTGGGTAAGGCTGTAGAGCTTTTAGATATGGGCGGGTGATCAAAGAACAAAAATATTCCTCAAAATGGTGGTCTGCTATGTGGGGGTCTAATGGCAGAAGGGGATCACGCCCCCGTCACCCCGACCCCAGCCACCCACATGCACGCACGCAGAAGTCCTCCGATACCCCATCCACAGCCCCCTCCCCCCTCCCTCCGCCCCCTTTCCTCCTCCCCCATCTCCCCCCTCCCCCCCGCGCGCTGCCATTTCGGCGCCGTAGTCCGCGCAAGTGACGTCTTCAAGGCGCGTGCGGGGGCGCATGTCGATATTTCTGCCACCCACTGACGCCGCGCGACCCCCTCCCACGCCGTGGCCGCGCGCAGCCCCCACACCCCTCCTCGAAGGCTGGAGAATCGCCCCGTTGCTAGGCAACGAGCGACCCTGAGGGCCCTCCCGCGTGCCGCACCGCCGTCTCACGCCCACTCACCGCCTAAACATTTCCTTCGGCTCGAGTTGCTCGCTAATTAGCGGAGCAATCTTTTCAGGGGTCGCCGCCGCTGCTCTTCTCCCCACACCGACTTCCCGGCGCGTCGCGGTGGCCCTTTGAAAGGACCGCGCCTCGCTGGCCGGCCCTTCCTTCGAGAGCCCGGCCCCACCTCCCATCGAGAACTTGCGCTGCGGCGCTGGGTGGCGTTTCCGAGTGGGGAGGTGAGTTCCGGGGGGCCCCGATTCCCCCTGGAGGAGAATCACTGCGCGCTTGAGAGCCCTGGGGGGGAGGGGACGGGTTCCCCACTGCGGCACGCCGACTGCGGGGGGTACGTGGCATGCTCGTCGACTCGAAAGCAGTTCTCTAAATCCACGGGTCACGGTGCGGCACGCGAATCCGCCCCAGGGGCAGTGGTGCGAGGTGTGGGCCCCGAGGGCAAGTGGCACTTGATGACATGGTCTGAAAGGACGCGGAGGGGGCGATCATCTTGGGTGTGGGTGGCTGGGCTGGGCGCCGTCTGAATTGATTGCTCTCTCGGTGTCCACGATCGATCCCTCCGGAACCACGAGTGCGATGCCGTCGCAATCAATCCCCGCGACCCCAGAAGCGCATTATTCTTCTCAAATTCCTCTCGTTTGAGAAAAAATAAACACATTGCTCAAGGAAATTCTCTTTCAGTAATCTCCGTCAACAGTCATTTGAGTTTAATTATATTGAAGTTTTTTTTCGTTTTTGTGGCCGAAGTCATCCGAAACTTTCAATGAAATTAATAATGATCCTAACATAGACATCGCTTCCGAAATAAGAATTGAAGTCGCGGCCCTGCCATATCCCCTGCAACCCCTGGCATGTAGCCTTCACCGCAGTGAAGGCAACTTGAAAATACTTGATTCGCGAGGTCCACATTATGCTCATCCATGCCGATTAAAGATAATTTAAATCGGGTCAATTTATGCCAATGTATTAAACGTGATCATAACTTCGGTAAAAGCAACTTTCCTGGTAATGTAAGCACAATTGATTTTTCTAAACATTTATTTTGATAACTATTCTACACGCAAAGATGAAGAATAGGGAAATAAATGTCCGGCATTGTTCAGTGCGAAAAAGCTACCAGAAATAAATATTATGTAACTTACGTATTTCACTAACTTCTATTGGCTCAATTAGTATCGGAATATATCAATCTTTTTCATTTTAGGTCCTTTAGAGTACGGTTTTTAACTGCTGCATAATATTTTAAGGAGTAATCTTGATATTTAAAGTTGATATCTCTCAGTGTTATGATTTTATTAATTGAAAATGGGGTCTCCAATTGAAATACATACTTTGGCCGGTCAAAACACGCAATTAACATTTCGCTCCTTTCATCTTGCCAGCATAATGAGGACGGATGCACAGAAACCCGGTGGGTTTCATGATGATTTTTGTTTCTAAAAGCGAGACCAAATTCAAAGTGAAGGCTGTTTAAAGATACAGAGCGCTAACTGTATACACCGTAGTTACCATAAAAAACTAATTTATATTACCATCTTATGAATTCTGCCCTATGATAACTAACTGGAAAATTGGAGTTTAGAGAAGGTCAATAAACTATGTTTCAGTAATGGAATAGAAAAGTTTAAATCGAGCTTCAGTCGAGACTTCCGAACACTAACAAAATGTATTCAAGTTATCCATCGCAACCTGTAAGCCCCCACGACGACATGATACAAGGTGTGCTAGGTCGCTCGCAAATAGACTCAATGTCGATCGATGTCTCCATAATTATATTGCCTACCGTAGTGGTCGTAAATCAGGTGTAGAAAAACGATTCCAAATAAATCATTAGATCAGCTCGGCAGCCAATTTCCGGTGACTCCTAAATATTGTCTCCCTCTGGCAGGGTAACGCGGTTCCAAGGCGTGCCAACGTTTAAGTTGAGCGATTTTTTCCAAATGTTGAAGTGGTGGATGTAATCTTGGTGTTTCATTGTCCCTTAATCCCGACTATCAAATAATATTGCGACGCCATCCGTTTGGACATAACGATTCCTCTTGAACAAACTGCTTCTGTTTGCATGCTCTTCGATTGAGAAATGAGTTGCGGGCCCCAATCGAGTGCTTCCTTCCTTCCTTTCTTCCTTTCCTTCTGATTCCTTCGAAGATTCTGATTTTGAGTCGTAACAGTCCGAATTACCTCTTTTTTCCTCGAAGAGAGTAATTCGGCTCCTTTTTAGAAATGCAAGTGCACCACCGTGACAGATAATTCGGGATAACTGCCACCCAACTGGCGATCAATCAAGAAGTTGAGGGGATTTTAGCGCATGCTTGATGGGTGGAAAATATTTCCTCAGAGAGAAATCCAGCGAGGCATCTTCCACATTCTTGGAGCTCAGCAGACCCGAGAACCCAAGCGACGAAGTCATAACCTCCTCCCCCCCAGGCCAGCCCCTGCGGCCACGGTGGTCAGAGACGTTCTTTCTGGCCCTCACTTCTCGTGGATGCCACTGGCCGCGAAGCAACCATCTAAACGTTCCCGGCGAAGCGATCTCTTTCTCTTCCATGGCAGGAGGAGGCACTGGCGGCGGAATTAACCGGCGACGCGGCCGCCCATCGCGTCGCCGGGAGCGTGGTAATGGTGTCTGCGCAGGTGACTGCGGGCGGTGACGGGGGAGCGAGGCCCGGCCCGCGAGTCTTTGCTCGTGCAGCGTTCTCGTGATCCATGCCGCACACACTAGGCTCGCCTGTGTCCTTGGTTCCTTAGGCTGTTGACAGTTATACGATTGGAACCGCCAAATTAAAACCCCATCCGTAACTCGGATTATGCTCCCTGGTTACTCTTCACGGTTGAATCGCTTAAAGGGAAGTACATCGAGAACGTCAGTATTCTTCGCCCATCTTCGCTGTTGGTCGGTAATGCCTCTCGAAACAAGATCGGAACAGCAAGTGCGCATGTCCGTGAATGAGATAGTTGGGACCGATTGAACGTTGTCGTGAAGGAGGATGGGTCTCCATCCCATGGTTTCAATATCCCCTTAGAAGAAACGTCGATGCACTGAACAAGGGTGGTAATTGTAGTTCGCGTTGACAATGTACAGTCGTGAACTAGGCAGCTGACTGTGAGATCACATCAATATACCAAATGCGAGTATCAATTAACCTTGCCCGACCTGTAGACGTCAATTGCACAGCTGGCAACACTCTCCGAGGTCCAATTAATTACTCTTATCCAAGAATATACACTGAGCAAGAAGTTAAACGTGATGTAAGCATCGCTGAATGAGCGAATTAAATTTTCACCGAGTTTCACGATCCGACTGTCAAACCGGGGTTGTTTAGTAAAGTTGATCACGCCTCCTAATTTCTCAAAACGATTATTATTATTTAATGGCATCATCAGATATTTTTCCCAGCATGCTTTTTCCAAAACAAATTTGGGAAAATTTTCCTTCCATTAAATTTCCAAACAAATCCATTTCTTAGAACTGGGAAGTTTTGATAACTCTGACAGTATTTCTTTTCTTAATTACGGGTTGTGCCCTAGCATCTGCCACACACCCTTGCTGGATATTAAGTAAATTTAGATGTAGAAGAGTCAGGATTCAAAACGAAATACGTATTATTATTCTATTTGTTATAACTACAGGTATAATGTAGCTACGGAATTCCAAACACCTATTCTAGAAACTGGATAATTCTAAAAGTATGATATTTTTCGACTAGGATTTTCATGCTGGCAATGAATATCCCAAATTACACCGAAATGTAGACGTCTTTCGTTTCCTACACGAAACGACGAACAAGAGGCTTTTAATTGGCACTTATTTGCGTAAAATATTTTGACACCACCGTTTGGCCTAAAACATTTGCTTATCACCGACCACAAGCACTAGTACTACCAGTCGTGGTCAAATGTTGCTTCCAATCCCCGTGCAATGACGCGATACGTTTGCGCGATATACCAGGCTTGAGAATTGACCTCTTTCTTTTGTTGGTTTGCATTTCCCAACCTGCAATCTGACCTTTACGTCCGCTATGATTTTGAACGTTAATCATCATTGTGCCGTTGCGTACCGTGTGCCCATCAAACACCTACCTCAAACCAGTAGATAACCATTAAGAACAATAATAATTTCCCGAATCGTGCGAGGTGCTGAGAGACGACTGGTTTCTGGAGAGAGCCTTCCCGTCAGACGAACGCTTGTCGGTCGCACTGGAACGAAGGCGGCCCTCGGGTACAAGAATCATCCAAGGGACAACCTCTGCCTGTCTATGTCGCAGAATTTCATTTAGTTGTCTTATTTATGTATTGATTTAGCTTATTCCCTACGACGTTTTGTTTTCCGCTTGCGGCCAGTCCCACAACATTTGATTCCTTTAATTATTTTAAGTTTTGCGAGACTAATGCGTCGGCAAATGCACGAACCGGAAACGAAAATAAACTTGGGAGAATCTAAAAATCGAATTGTTAGATCTATTGTGCATCCACATCAACACAAGACCCCACAAACCGCCCCAAAGGCATGTGGCGGGGGTGATAAGGTACCATGCATGCAATGTATTTATGCTAGCCATGTATTTTAGTTTCTCAAATACGTATACGTAAACGTATATTAAAAACCATTGCAAGTCTGTATATATCATCGAATAATTTTTGCGTTCTCCCAACTTATCAATTTCTAGTTTTCATTTAAATTTTTATTGTATCTGGCTTGGGTTACATTTTGTTTACAATGCGTAGCGTGCGAGGAAAGAACGAGAAGATGAGTGCGTCTGTGACTCTCTCTCACTTATTTTATCCCTGTGGTCAAACTACCAATATCGTAATTAGGTTCCATAATAATTCTCCTGTTGCCGCAAGAAAACTCAGACTCGCTGTCCCTTTGCGAATTTCTTATAATCCAGATAATCTCCGTTCAAATTAAAACTCAAAACTTAATCTAAGCGAGAAAAAAGTGTTTGCTCCAAAAATTAAATTGTTCTCGAACCAGATTCGAGAAAACGATCTTCGTGGACGAAAATGCTTAAGTTTTCATTCCCTGCTTTAACACATTGTTCAAAATCGAATGAAAAGTACAAAAGGAGCGAAGTGTGAACACATTTGAATGGTCCAGGGGAGAGCTCACCACCCTCGTGGGCATTCACTTTGATCAGATAACCGAGGACTTTCGATATCAACACTTTCGATCACTCGAGGCCATTCTAACAGAAATAGACTAGATGTAGAAGCAGCCATTTCGACTGATCAATCGTAGGAGTCGAGATGTTCAGCCAGCTAACCCCCACTCCAAGAGCGGATCAACATTTGGCTTCCGTAGTATATAGCTATTCTCCTCCGCCTCTCTCCATCTCCCCCCGGCTCTTCCGCCCCCCCCCCGACACCCCCCCAGGCAGCTGAGGTCTCGAGAGCGCCCGGGAAGGAGTGCTCCTCTCCTCCCGAGACCCCCAAGCGCTCCCTCTCCACCCAATCCTCCTTTCCCCCCCCCTAGCGGCTGCGCATCGTCGACGACAGCCCCCGGGGGGCGGCCTGGGAGGGCACTCGAGGCCATCATCCAACCTGCGGCCCCCACTCCTCTGGCCCCCCAAAACGACCGCCCGATCGACAATGATCTTCCCGGAATACACCCCCCGGAGTCCCCCCCCCCCGAGTCCCCCTCTCAGAGTCGAAGGGGCGTTCCGACAGAGGTAGACGGGGGCTTATCCTCCCCCCCCTGCCGTCCGTGGGGCTCCACGGTCGGCAGCGGGGTGATCCCGTGCAGAAGCGACGGCCGATTGCATTCGGAGGGGCGATTTCGTTTGAGAGGGGGCTTGCGGGTGCGGCCGCGGGGGTCGGCGCGCGCCCCGGGCGATTCCCGCACCGCGGAGCACCCCCCCCTCCCCACCTTTCATTGGTGGGCGGTGTGCGCGGGGGTCCACCGCGACCCCCCCTTCTCTCCGCCTAGCCTCGGCTGGGGCGAGTGAGTGACGCCCGCCTCATCCTGCTCGAATGCGCGAATCTTGTGTGGGGCCGGGGTGTGGGCCCTCTCGATCCACCCCTCGTCGCCCACCCTCGTGGAGTTCCCCTGCGTGTGCTGCCAGGATGGACACTGATTCCGTAAATGTTCCCACACACTTGAAACAATGTCTGGATACGGATTACATGGGCTCATCCCTACCCTGGTGCCGGGTCAAGCTAAAATAATTGAAAGGGCCAAATATTGTTCATCTCTGGAGAAACATTTCTTCACTTTACATGAAAAAAGTGACGCCAGATTTTATGTCCGAAAACCAGATTGAAATGGACGCAGGCATTGCTTTAGACCGGCGTGGAGCATCCGCTCCTCATCCGGACAATTTGAAGGTGGGTTATGAGGGTGGGATATGGGGGTAGGATATGGGGTGGGATATGGGGTGGGATATGGGGGTGGGACATGGGGGTGGGATATGGGTGTGAGATAAAGGGGTGGGATATGGGGGTGGGATATGGGGTGGGATATGGGGGTGGGATATGGGGGTGGGATATGGGGGTGGGATATGGCGGTGGGATATGGGGGTGGGATATGGGGTGGTATATGGGGGTGGGATATGGGGGTGAGATTTCGGGGTGGGGTATGGAGGTGGGATATGGGGTGGGATATAGGGGTGGGATATGGGGGTGGGATATGGGGGTGGGATATGGGGGTGGGAATTGGAGGTGGATATGCGGTGGGATATGGGGTGGGAAATGGTGGTGGGATATTGGATGGAATATGGGGTTGGGATATAGGGGTGGGATATGGGGGTGGGATATGGGGGTGGGATATGGGGTGGGATATGGGGTGGGAAATGGTGGTGGGATATTGGATGGAATATGGGGTTGGGATATAGGGGTGGGATATGGGGGTGGGATATGGGGGTGGGATATGGGGTGGGATATGGGGTGGGAAATGGTGGTGGGATATTGGATGGAATATGGGGTTGGGATATAGGGGTGGGATATGGGGGTGGGATATGGGGGTGGGATATGGGGTGGGATATGGGGTGGGATATGGAGGTGGGATATGGAGGTGGGATATGGGGTAGGATATAGGGGTGGGATATGGGGGTGGGATATGGGGGTGGGATATGGGGGTGGGAATTGGAGGTGGATATGCGGTGGGATATGGGGTGGGAAATGGTGGTGGGATATTGGATGGAATATGGGGTTGGGATATAGGGGTGGGATATGGGGGTGGGATATGGGGGTGGGATATGGGGTGGGATATGGGGTGGGATATGGAGGTGGGATATGGAGGTGGGATATGGGGGTGAGATATAGGGGTGGGATATGGAGGTGGGATATGGAGGTGGGATATGGGGGTGGGATATGGGGTTGGATATTCTGGTGGGATATTGGGGTGGGATATTGGGGTGGGATATTGGGGTGGGATGTGGGGGTGGGATATGGGGGTGAGATATGGGGATGGGATATGGGGCTGGTATTTGGGGGAGGTATTTGGGGGAGGTATATGGGGGCAGGATATGGGGATGGGATATGGGGATGTGTTAAGGGGATGGGTAATGGGGGTGGTGGGTGTGTCGCAACGAGCCCATGGCGACTAGCGGTCGGTCTTAATAAAGAAATAGAGCCCAACGTTTAAAAGCGATCAAAGTATTTCTGTGATATCATTATGTGTTTATAAGTAACAGATCACTTTTAAATTGTGTTTTTCTTTTTTCTATCAAATGGCTTCTTAGTGTCGGCGAATATTTCGTGAAATACTGCCGTTCTGCAAGTGGTGCTGAGCTCTCAAGAAATGGACGAAGCATCCTAAATCGAGATGCTCATGTCGTACCGTGGGGAACTATTGATAAATAATTTAATTTCATAATATCTCCGTGATATCCGATGACGTTAATATAGACATAAATAAGGTGAAATATTAGCAAGCAAACATTTTCCTCATTGCCTAAGATAGCAAGATCACGACATCTTACTAAAATTTTAAGGTAAAACTATAAGTTGTTTGAAATTCACAAAAATTTTCTGGAGCGAAATCCATTTGTCTAATCAACGTTGGCACATCCAATATACTGTTAGGAGTAGTTGTAACTAGTATTAAGAGTAAAATAAATCATGCGAAAGAAATTAAGCTCATTTTTTACGACAAATTGTGCATGTTTTGTCTCTCCGGTAATGTTTCCTATTTTTTTAATTACTCAAAAGAGGAAAGTAAATAATAACAGATGGGATATGGTTTTTTTCGATTAAATTTTCTCGATCATATGTTTCATTTAGTCTATAATTGCATTTTTTTCGGATTCAGTCATAATTTCTTCTGATTCTATTATTGGCTTTTAACGGCGATCTCAGCATCATCATGCATCCGTTGCTGTTGAAACTCGATCACCCAGTCGGTGTTCACAGCTGGAAAATTCTCTGGCTTTACTTCAACCATCCAAAAATACAGATTTTATTTTCCTAGTTTAGAAGTCTTATGATTGATAGGCGGGATTCAAAGCAATCTACCCTTACGCGCATCATTACAGACATCTTGGATTAGGAACACAAATATTGACGTCACGTAGTCATCGATTCGGCATATTTGTGCGTTTAACTTTATACACTGCACATAATAAAATATAGGTACAATTAAAGAAGACAGTGGTAAGCACATTTTGACGTCTCGGTGACCATGCTGCCTTCGGCGAACCAAGGCAGCTGTTCGGACGGGGGTGAGAAGCAGTTGGGTGAGTTTCGTAGGAAGAGGGTAATGAGCAGAGAGAGGAGTGTCTCATTGATAATGAGAGGAAAGTGACCATTGGTGATAAGGGGTTGCTTGTTTTAGACCGTCTGATTCACATCCCTTCTCAGTTTAATGCGTGCTAATTCCGGCATCTCACATCAATACTCCCTGCTGATTCTGACCGGACTTTACTGTCACGGCGAGGCATTTACTCAAGGATTGTTCGTGGTTGGTTTGGGAATGGAGTGATTGAGAATGCGTGGTATTTTGTGGAGTAGCGGGGAACGTTGATGCGGATAGAAAGGTTGCTGATGCATTCACCTGCTTAAACAGAGAGGCAGCGGTTACGAGAGAGGTGGTGTATGATGTGTTCAGACGGACTGTTAATATTTATTGGGAATAAGAAATTGCGTCATGAAAATTTGGGCCTAATTGACACCACGGGTAATTGCAGAGTGAGAAATGTGGGGGAGGGGTGAGGGCTGCCACCGGACGGGAAGTTTGAAACAGACGGGGGGACATTTTGGAAGGATGTGGATTCATTATTTTTGCATTTTGCGGCTTAATGTTCCTTTAAATTCCGAAGGATTTTTTAGTGCCAGTGAAATATGTGGTGATAAGCTCGAGACTGTCCTGGCTGTGTGTTTTGTCAAAGGGTTGTGTCTGACGTGCGAGGAAGGGTTTTTCTACGAAGTCATTCGTACGTCTGCCCACCTTTCGAGAGGAGATAGTGGAGGCCGATGTTATATATCTTGATTGGAGAAGAAATATTGATTACTCGATAATGGACCCTTGAGCATGACTTGAAACAATACAGAAGACGTCGTTCAGCCTACTCTAATTTAAATTAGCGATTTGGACTAATCAAAGCATCGATTATCGATTTGTTAGATAATAAATGGATGGATACCAAATTTCCCTGCATGAATGTATGAAGAGCATACAATGAAAGGAAAGGTCAACAAAAGGAAACAAAAGAAGCACTACGCAGAGCGCACAAAGGGAATGGGAATAATTTCACAACAGAATATGATCGTCTCATTTGAAAAAATAATGCAGTGATTTTTTCAATTACCATAAAAGTGAATCTGATAGGCTGTGGAAGTAAGAGATACCAAAAGACGAATAAACAAACAGGAAAAATCGAGCAATAATACACAATGTACCTTTAAGTAAATACGGAATACTAATATTAAAAAAATATTACATTTGAAATATGAGTCTCTCGTGAAAATAATGTAGAGTTAATATAATTTTAGAGTGTTTTTTAAATACTGGATATGATCCCAAGTTTTAAAAATTATTTGGGAGAGCGTTCCATATTTTACATAATGCTAAATAAAAAGAATTATTATGTTATGGCATATTATTATATATATTTGATAGATTTGTGTCGGGATAGTTAGTAATAGACTGCTCTTATTCCTCGTTGATTAATTTTCTTAAGTTAAACGAGGTCGCATTAAAGCACACTATCTATCTGGGATCACAAAGTTTAATTTGATGGTGGTGATCATGGAACAGTTCCAAAACAATACCCGAGAAAAGAATAATGCTTTCTTAAGTTTATTTATTTCATATAATTTTTTTAACTGTTCGTTTATTCAACTTGAGTAGTTGGAGAAATATAACCCTTAAAAACTATTTCCATGGAACGACATGTAGGCCAACGGTATCCCTATAATAATTAATATAATGATAAATATACATAAATAATTAGCCATTAACATAGCAACATTCCCATTTTTTAAAAGAATTTGTGAAGTTTTTAGTTATTCTTTGGAATATTAATTATTTCTAGTGAACAATAATGTAACTGTGGCATTATTACTCTGTTATTAGTGTCTGTCGAAATTGAGCAAGTATCTGATATCCATGTTTTTTGCTGATAAAGGCTTGTTATCACTTTGTTTGTGACTGGTATAACATAGCTGTTCCAATTTAAAGTTTTGTTTATAATTTTTCCTAGGGCATTCAGATCGTCGGCAAAGTTATGTTTTTCAATATTTACCAATACTTTGGGACATGGTTATACATTTATATTTTCGGGTTTTGGAGCAAATTTTTCCTACATCGCAACAACTTCAAAGAGCGAAAATCAATCTTTACTTAAAATACTTTTCCTTAATGTACATTTTGTCATTTTGGTACTTAATATCATACGGTCATGCATTGTCACAGAGGATATGTCTTCATTTAATCCACGGACCAAACGCGACAACAATGTCTAATTACGTCTAAATAAAAGTAAATGTAATTCTGAAGGTGATCAGCATAAAAATTATACTTGCAGTGTTTTGAGGATTTATGACGACCAAAAATGTAAACAAGAAATGAAAAATGGCCCAGGATGAAACCCTATGAGACTTCGCATTTGATGAAAACTGGGTGCGGGGATTCTCCATCCACTCATTGATAACTTACTGGCTGGCAGTATTTAAAACCGGGGCAAAATTATCAAAAGAATGAACAAGGAAGTTTTAAATCTCCAATTCCATGTGGAAGAGTATCGTGGTTTATGTGGTTTTGCAAAAGTGAAACAAAATCAATGATTTAACTAAAATTGGCCATTTTCCACAAAATAATTTTTTTTATATTAATACGACCGGTTTCGATGTTACGACATCATCTTCTGGTAGTTACATCGAAACCGGTAGTATTAACATAAAAATTTTATTTTGTGGAAAATTGCCAATTTTAATTATTCATGATATTCCACCATAACACGCGTGAAATGCCTCTTTTTTAAGATCAATAAAGTTACCCTTGTTTCTCCATTGCTCTATATACTTCTATCTTTGCTTCTCCATATATCGTTGACGGTTTATATAAAACCAGACTGAGAGCTGTGACATTTATGGTACCGGATTAGAATAAATCGCAGTAAAAAGACAACAGAAAACAATCGAAAGACAAGTGATCTGTCGAAGAGTTACGCAAAAATGATTCACTCACTCACTTCTATTGGCGTACTAAACTGTCTACGGTCAATAGTGAAACGTTTCTGTTAGACAAACGTATGTTTCCTTTCCAATTGGCTGCACGAGGACTCGTTTCCAAAGAGACGGGACTATTGAGTAATTGAGTGAGGAACAATACCAGTGTGATACCTCGTATTATGCCATTATTGTACAACACCAATCATAGAATTTGAGCAATTACTCGCATCATTCTTTCAATGAATTCAATACTTCGCTCATCAACCTTTGAATTGTTAGATCTGATTAAGCGATTTTTTTGGTAGTCTACCGGTTAAGGTAAGTTATTAATGGACACAACTATCAAATAAATATTTTGTAACTCCAAATAAAACCCAAATCCAACAACCTACTCTAAATCAGGTCCCTCTTCATCTCTGTTTCCTTCTTTCCTCCCTTCACGCTGTCCAATATCCCTATCCTGTTCCTGCCCTTTCCTCGTATGCCTAACATTCTCCCCTCTATTACCCTCTTCAAAATTCCACTACAGCTCAATACGCCTTTCATCCATTTTTCCTGCCTCCATAGGATTTCTCTCAACAAACTACTCTCCTCACCCACCGTCTCCAGTACTTCCTCATTTGTTTTCCTTTCCGTCCATTTCACCTTCTCCATTCTTGTCTACACCCACATTTTAAAAGCCTCCATTCTACGTCTATCCTCCTGCTTCAGCGACCACGTTTCCGCGCCGTACATAGCTACGCTCCATAAGAGAGTTTTAACGAGTCTCTTCTTAACCTCCCTACTCAACGTCCCCGTCATCAACTCCCTCCTCCTTGAAAAAGCCTTTTTGCCTAGTGCAATTCTTCTCCTTACATCCCTACTACTTTGACCGTATTGGTTCAAAACACTTCCGAGATATGTAAAACTGTTCTACTTGCTACATTATTTTCCTCCCTATTTTAATGATTAGCTTCGCCTTTTTCTTTCTGGAAAATCGCATAACCTTTGTATTAATAATATTGATTCTCATCCCATATCTATCCCACTGAACCTCCAATTCACTCAGCAATGCTTGCAACCCCTTCTCTGACTGAGCAACTAATGCTTGGTCATCAGCAAACCTAACCGATTTTACGAATCCCCCTCCGACTTTCATTCCTACCTCCAGTTCTTCCCATTCCTCTTTAATTATTTCCTCCACATATACGTTGAACAGCACCGGTGACCGGGCAACCCTGCCTTACACCTCTTCCTAACACCGTCCATCCGGACTCTCCGTTCCCCACTCCCACCAGAGCAGTGTGAGACATGTACAGGTTGCAGATAAGTATCCAGGTCCCTCCAATCTATTCCTATTTTCTGCAATATACTCATTAGTTTTTCCCAATTCACTCTATCAAACGCTTTTTCTAAATCAACGAAACAGGCAATATATACGTCCTGATTGTACTCCATATTCCTCTCGATTAGTGATCTAATTACTGCAATGGCATCACGTGTGCCTCTCCCCTTCCTAAACCGAAACTGATCATCCCCTAAGTAACCATTTGCCTTATTCTCTATCCTTTTGTTGATGATCGAAAAACTTAAGCTGCGTGGGATATCAAGCTTATTTTTCTGTAATCCTCACATGATGTAGCCTTTACCTTTTTCGGAATAGGAACTAATACCGATTTCAAAAAATCTTCAGGCCAGATTCCTTCCTTATAGATACCAGGAGTCACTCCATATAGAGTTTTTTTTCCCACATTTTCCAAAATATTTCGACAGTTCCACAGGAATGTTGTCAACCCCCACGGCCTTATTTGCCTTCATCTCCTTTAATGCCCTTTCTATTTCATCGTCCAGTATGCCTGGACCTAAGCTATCTTTTTCTCCGTCATGTTCCATTCCTAAGTCTAACCTTTTTGGCCTAAGTTCTCCACCATACAGTGCTTCTATATATTCCTTCCATCTCTCTAGGGTCTTTTCGTTGTCAACTATTATCTAACCCCACTTGTCTTTAACTGTTAGCATAGATCTTGCCTTCTTACTTCCCGATAATAACTTAACCTTGCTATATAGCGCACCAATTTGACCCTTCCTCTATAAGCTTTCCATATCCTCACATTGCGTTTTCCATCATTTTTCCTTTGCTTTATTTGTGGCCCTTCTCAAGTTATTGTTTACCTCTTTGTGCTTCATTTTGCCTAACTCTGTGTTTACATTCTTCCATCTTCTTCTCTCACTCATCTTTGCAATCATCTAATCCGTTACCCATGGATTTCTTATCCTTTTCCGTTACCGGTTCCTATAGTGTCTTTTGCGGCTTTCAATATCACTTTCTTGATACATTCCCATTTTTCTTCAATAGTGCACAGCTCTTTAACGTCATCCAACAACTAATTTGTGGCCAGAGTCCATATCTGCTCCTGGGAATATTTGCGAATTTATCATGTTGCTAAACATGTGCATAATTATAATATAATCTAGCTGATACCTTTCTGAGTCACCTGGCATTTTCCATGAAAACCTAAACCTTTTGTGGTGTCTAAACCATGTGTTGGTGATGACTAACCCCTGTCTTCTGCAGAATTCAATTGCTTTCTCACCGCGTTCATTCCTCGCGCTTTAACCGTCGCCCCTCACCTCACCACCATCTCTTCCTTCTCCTACCGTCGCATTCCAATCCCCCATCACTATCAAATATTTCCCTGCAGGAACACTCGCGATGATATCCTCTAACTCATCGTACATCCTATCGACTTCTTCCTCCTTGTGGTTGCTCAGTGGCATGTATACCTGAACAATGACAAAGTTCGTCGGCTGTACTTAAATCTCTACGAGTAATATTCTATCAGTTGCTTGCTCTATGTTGACTACGCTTCTTCCTTCCCCTTTATTTAATATTACCGCAACCCCTCGTTGGCTCTCGTCCCCGCCGCTGTATATCACTGTATAATTGTCACTCCAGTAATTCCCGCTATCCTTCCATCTCACCTCGCAGAGACCTTAAACATCTATATTACCTCTTTCCTTCTCTTGTTTAATATGTTCTAATTTGCCTGTCCTCAACATTGTCCTGACGTTCCATGTTCCTATTCTAACTACTTTCGCCTTCTTCTGCGTCTTCTGTCATGCTGCTGGCGGTTTTCCCCTGCAAGGGTTTCGTGGTATGGCGACCGCGGGAGCCTTGCCTCCCCTACTGCCGGACACAACATACGGCCGCTTGGGCCGAGTCTCGCAGTGATTAAGCGATATACTTGAAAATCTGATTATGACTGAAGTGTGGCAAGAAATAAGTTTCATTATAAAAAAGACGCTTCAACCATTGTGGCATATCACAGAGGCCTGAATGATTCACTATGGGTCTAAAATCTTTTCTATGGGCATAAATAGGGTTATCGAACTCGCTTAGAAGTCCTAGCTGAAAGTATACAATGGAAAGTTTAAAATGTTAGTTTTTCTACTTGATTTTTCATGTATCTGTCAATTCATTTCCTGCCTGATAGAGCGAACATCCAATTTATCGCTCAAGCACTCCCTTTAGTGCGAGAATTCTTGGCTTCAGTCATATGCTTAGTTACTACGGTTTAGCCTAAACACGCGTGCATGGTTAAAGGAGAGTGATTGAGTTCTTCGGAAGGAGCATCGCAAGGGATTTCTCAGAGTGCACCGACAGCTGTGGTCATTTTGCAAAGGAGCATCGAAAACGATCGCTATCGTGCATGGCATTTTTATTTATTCACTGGTGCACGGGGCTGAGTTGTGTTTCTCGTTCAATGCCAAGTAGTTGACACAAAAACGAATTAAAAATTTTAACCTTCTCGTCAACATTTTATGAGTGAAATAAGTTCACTCAAAGTATCAGAGATTGGGCCATTCAGATTCAAAATGTATGTAGTTATAATTATGGAATTCGGGGAGTGATTTTAAAGGGTTATTCTTGCTGAAAATCGAATGCTTAACATACAAGTATAAACGCTAGGCAGGGAACTAGCAGAGCCATGTCCAAGCCCATGACCAACTATTTTCCAGGCATAATCAGAGAGTTTGAGTTACGATAAGGTTTGGCTTTGATAAGTACGAGGGTTGTTTGGTAATCTGGTCAGTGAAAAATATAACCGAAAAATAAAATCCTAAATTATTTTCTCCAAGAGTGTCATTTAACAAGTATATGCTATCTTTTTATAAACAGAGAGACAATTGCAAAGGATGGATTCAAACGTTTCTCTCGATAGCTTATTTTAGGTGTTCAATCATCACAATAATTTGACGCTTATGACTAGCGGCAGAAATTTCAACAAAATTAAATTCAAGATTTGATGGTTGATAAACAAGATGAGCAAGAGTCCTACATTTAAGATTTCGGTGCATATATACAGGGATGCCACCACCAATTCTACCAGATAGATAATTACGAAGTATCGTTTCATTTTTTCATTGGTCATTAAATATTCAATACGCCATCTTTCAGATATACCAGCGACAATGTAATTTTAGTTGAAAAGTAGGGTTGAAGTCATGAATGTACACACAGATGATTTGCGCATTATTATGGTAAATGCGTCAAGTTGTATTTTTGGAGGTGTTTTACTGTGAAAGATTAGGGAACTGAATAGAGGGAAGGTGAATGGCATAGGTGGTGTTCTCCCTGCATTACTTCTATCATGTTGCATAGCATTACCGTAAAAGTCCTCACACGTGATGTTCCTCCCGCTCACATTCTCTTTTCTAGCGAAAGCCATACCACTTCTTACCCACAAGTATTTAAGTTCACCCTCTTTTTTTTTAACTCCTTCGTCTTAGCATACAGTGCATAGATAAATAGACTGGGATTTATTTTTGTACGAAGCATATTCATAAAGAGTAAGTGTAGTTTGCACAAAAAATATATTTGTTTGGAAACAGTCTTAGTGACGGTTTCAATTGCCTACAACCCGACTTCACTTTTCTCCATGACGCCATTCACTTCCAAGCAATTTTCATAACGCTGCGCCAGCTTCATTAATGCCTCAGCGTAGAAGTTCGCTGGCTAAGACTTGAACCAGTTGACAACAGCGGTGTTGAGCTCCTCATCCTCTTCTAACCGCTGCCACCAAGCCACTGTTTCCAGTAAAAGGAGGGGAAATAGTCACTGGGTGCGAGGTTGGGACTGTAGGCTGAGCTGCGCTTCCAACAAAATTCTCGTACCTCCTCCTTAGTTCAGACGTGCGTTGTCGTGGAGGAGGGTTATTCCAGACGATAGATAGTTTGCCACGCCTTCGGATTTTGGGTTGCGTGTCAGATGCACGTCCCATGAAATCAACCGAAAGTCCATTTCGTCCCAGAATACAGTAGCCATCATTTTCCGAATCGAGTAAGATGATAGCTTGATTTTTTTTCGCTTTTGGTGAATATGAACGGCGTCAGTGCATTGGTTGTTATTTTTTCCGGGGTTGGTGCAGGATATCCACATCTCATTACCCGTAACAATGTCAGAAAACAAGTCATCTCCGTCTTGTCGATAGCGATTCTTTGCTCTCTGTATGTTGCTTGGTACGCATTTTCGATACCCACCTTGCACATATATTGTGATATCCTAGATTCTTCGTAACAATCACGTAAATAGCGGTCGTGTCCAACAAGAGGAAGTCCATCTACCAAAGCACCAATCATCGATCAGATCACTGTTTTTGGTCCACTTGTTGAACGATTTCCTTGGTTTGAACACTGAACCTGCTTCTCTACTCTTCATCAGGAACATTCGTGCAGTTATTTTTTAAGTCTATGCATAATTGTCTGACCTTTCTTTCACTCATTACTGTAGGTACTACAAACTAGGCACGACCTCCGGTGCAACTGGTTAGCTGATGATCCTTTTGCACAATCAAATCGAATCACAGCACACATTTCGCAACTGGTGGGACATTGTTATTCGCACTCACCTATATGCACACGACTACTGAATCAAAACAATAACCATATTATCTTCAGAAATAATCAATAGATGGCGCTGCAACTGCGGGGTGGCGGCGATATTATCCATATGGTGGCCGCGAACGATGAGAGGAAATGGTTTGATACGTTTAGTGTGACATGGGTGGTGGCACTTGCGGAAATAGAGGTATCATTGGAGGTGATGTTAGTTAACTGTGGATGGAAATGGTAAATGTATTTATTACGACTGTCCAGAAAGTAACTTACGTCTGCGTGTAGCGAGCGAAGTAGTGGAAGGAGCCGAATGTTTGCTGCATTGTCACATACACCAACTAGGGCAGTACGCCTCAAGCTGTAGTGTTCCGAAAGCTTGTCGTTTGTTCACGGTAGCGAGTCAAAATGAACAATACAATTGGAAATCTCCCAAATTGTAAAATCCGTTTAGTGATAAGGTTTTTACTAGCAATAAACTTCAAATCTGCTGAAATTCTTCCGGGTAATTTGTGCTGTGCACCGACTAAGTGATGAGTCACAGTGTTGTGCGTTAGTGGTGTGGCTACTTTGAGAGCGAACGGACAAATGTTCATTATGTTCTAGAACTAGCCATCTGCCAGTCCATCTGTCACAAGGCTAGGCCGACCACTGCTGTCCTCGTCGTGAACATTGGTGCTTTGGCCATTTTTAAACCGAATGCACCACTGCCTCTCTCCGCCTTCACTCATTATTCCGTCTCAATACACTTCACCAAGTTGACTATGAACTACAATTGGCTTGAGGTTTTTTTGCCAGTAAAAACCTAATCATAGATAACTCGCACGGTTTTCTATTGCAGCGCACATTTTAACAGTTCGCCCTGAGAAAAGTAGAAGAACTACAGTCTGCAGTCTACCACAGCAGGATGCGAACAGAATGCAGGGACGTTGAGACACCAAGATGGTGACTCTAGCTCTAGCTACCACCACTAGGCTAGGCCGAAGCGTAAGTTTTTCTTGACAACCCTCGTATCATGGCGGTTGACGCCTATGACTAAGGATGTTTCATGCGATTCTGAGATTAAAGGATTGAATGATATCAAAAATGAAAACTGAGAAATGCAATGAAACCTATTTATTTTCATGGCTTCGAGGTCAACAAAGGATGATTACCAAAATGTAAGGGGCCTCAGAAGAGAAGTTGGATATTTTGGTTCTGAAGGAAAGTAATTTCGAGATGGCACATGAAGAGGTTAGCATAAGGAGGAGACATGAGTGAGCATGAGTGAGGTGACTTCTTTCTGAAGGAAAAACATATCATTGAAGGCGAGGACGTTTTTCGTGAATGCTAATGATACCAGGCGGACCTCGCGCGGTCCACGATTATAAGAATCCATGAAGATATAACTTCATTAAATATTTTTTCGCCTTCCATAATTTCTTATTATAAAAGATTATCGTCAGGTATTTATCCGTTGCAATAATGGACGTTATTTTGTTGTGCTGGTTTCATCGCAGGACTTCTTAAAAGTGACTACTATCAATCATTGCCCCTGTTTTTGTTACGCATTGAGTATTTGAGCTAGAATGGCTAAATACCGACCGTTTGCTACGCCAGTAATAAAATCGATTCTTCCAATCCTGTTTTGCTAGCCCACAGCTGGGAACAAGGTCTAAGTGAGGTGATGCAGTTCGGACTCATACGTTTCGCAGTGGCGTTTTTCAGTTCTAGTTCCTGCGTTTGAATGAACCTTCAGGGAAACTCTGATGAAGCAAGTGCGAGAAAATTGATTATTAATACGCTGATTTGAATGGCAGCAATCTAGTTGGAATGAAGGCTTAAAAAGCATTCCAGAAAGTGACACTGACAGTTCTCCTCACCATCTTCACTTTAGAATGGTTCATGTAGCGTCTCAGTCATGCACCACGTACGACATCAAGACCAGACACCCGAGAACACCGACTGGTATCACTCATTAGAGAAAGGCAACGTTGTGTTCGCATTGCATTATTGCATTCCGTATCATTTAATTTGGGTCAGTTCAAATGGTAGTTAGTTAATATTACCTGAGAATGTTTTCACGAGCTGTGAAAAAGGAACAAGATGTGCTTTCCGCAATCAAAACTCTCGCTGCGGTCTCGTCCTCGAATTTAATGGGTTGCTAAAATTATTCTCTCGGCGCAAACGTTCCATTTGAATGATGTCTCATTTTTAAGAAAGCTAAGTTCTGCTGTCAATATTTGTGCTTCCAGTTTTTATATCCAACGATAGTGACGATTTCTGTTCGTTCGTGGCAAAACTTTGCGGATTTAGTCTGTTCATTGTAGAAATTTGATCTTTCTGCGCGGCGCCCGAAACCCTCGACACGCAAAATCAAGGGAAGAGGTCTCACCAACTAAAAACTATTTCTCATTTAATTTTTAATTCGAGAATTTGTCCTTACATTTATTCGATCAAACCAAATCTTTGGTAATGAATCTTCGGGAAGGATTCAGTTATGGTTATCTACAGGTATGATCGGTTGGCTGCGTGACCCCAAGGTATTTTTCTGGGTCTATTTTCTTTGCACCCCTCAGTTACAATCTAAAATTGTATGCGTTGAAATTAATTTACCCATAATTGCTGCTTATTCTTTCAGATATAACCGAGTCCTGTTGTTGAGATCGTCAGAGAGTGACATGGGAATCCCTTTTATTACTTACATCCAGGTAGACGACCGTTTAACACCGATTCATAATCTGACATCGCCCTTAATTTCACCATAAATGTCACTAATGTGAATGGCAAACTGACACACTTTCACGGGGGAAAGCCAAAATCTTTCTCTAAATCTTAAATGAAACCTTTCAGGTCTTGCGAGTTGTTTGCATCACGAATGAAACCTTCGTTCGGTGCTCAAAAATCGCTTCCATTTATTTTCTGCTCAAAGGGCCAATGCGGGAAGTTGTTAATGGGGCATGAGTGCCATCATTCGATGAAATGCAGTGAAATTCCCTCGCTCTGCGCCCCCGGCGGTTCCCCGGGGTTCCTGGAGACCCTGGGCGTGTGCTACGGAGGAAGCATAATCTCTCCTCGCCCAAAGTGCTGCTAGCGGCGGCGGCTCCGGCCCCCGCCTCCCTCTTCGCCCGCTCCGGATTCCCCCAACACCACCGTTAATCCCCACGTTCGCCAACCTTCCTGCCCAAGTTTCTACTACATGAACCCTCTCCTCTGCATCAACTTCCTTTAAGTTACACCCACACGTACTTCTGCTTCAAAAAACATATCCGTGCACGTAACACGGTCTGAACAAGTTTTGTAAATTTGTTTAGTTTTCACCTCTTCCAAGTGCACCCGTCTTTTACTTTTACTTTATTTATTTTATTTTTACTTTATATATTTACTTCATTACTTTAATTGACATTCGCACATCGCAGCGTATTGGCATCCGCGTTTTTGAAACCTTTTCCGCGCGCAGCTGATGGGTCGCAGCAGGACGACTGCGATTGGTCACCTCCCCCCCCAGATTCACCGACCAAGCACCCCCTGCACTCTTCACGGACACCGAAAACGAGTGATAGTCGTGGTTGAGTTCGGAGGTGGAGGTGGATTTAGTGTCGGGGGTGGGGATGGAGGGGCGGGGAGGTCGCAAGGGGGTCGCGGGGAGGGATCAGGAGCCGCTGTCGATCCATCCGAGTGAAACTCGGCTCCGCGCGCGACGCAATCTTCGCATGCCGGCGGAGGGGAGCAGACGTGGGGTGGGGTGCGAGGGGTGGAGCGGCGAGGGGAGTGAGGGGTGAGGGGAGTGGGGGGCGAGGGGAACCGTGGGCGAGGGGAGCGTGGGGTGAGGGGTGGAGGCGAGCATCCCCGGGGGACGAGTAATCCCAGTGAGGATGGGGAGGGCGGGATTGGTCGATGGCGAAGGAGCTGCGGCTCGGAGCGGCGGCCACGCCCTCTGCGCACCGGCGCCAGCTTCCGCACCCCCCTCCCGCCGCAGCCTCCACTCCCGCAGAGTGGGTGGGGGGGGCGCCCCTGCTTCCCTCCCTCCCGGGGATCATCGCCCGCATCCTCCCGGGCGACGTGTTTCTGCTGCCGCTCCGCTGCCATCAGCGAAAGGCCCCTCCTGCCGCCGCAGAGACGACCGCCAGGGGCACCCCCCACCACTCACCCGCCCTCCCCCGGAGCCGAGTGCGGACGGAGCACATGAATCAGCCCGCGTGTCGCAGCATCCCCCGCCTGCGTGCCCCCCCCCCCCAGATGCCTGGATATCCGTCCTCGAGTGCTCCTCGCCCCCTTTCCTCCTCTGCTCGCCGGCGCGGAGCCGACCGTAGAGAATCGAGCGCGCGCCTTGGCGGGGGGGGGTCGCGAGGGGGGCAGGCCATAGGGTGGGGGTCGCGCGGCGGGGAACCCTAGAGGGAGAGTATTCCACGACACCACCTTTCGACGAGCACGGTTACCTCCGGCGGGCGCACTCAGCCCATCTTCCGCACCCAACGCGCCCGTCGGCGCCTCCCCCCCTCCCTCACCCAGAGGAATACCCACCCGCAAGTCGAGGTTCTCTCCGAACGGATAATGGGTTGACATTCTCTCCTCCCACTTCCAAAATCTCGCCGAGACAATCAATGAACTCACTCTTCGAGGTCGCGATCGAATGGGGCTGAGGTGATGGCCAATATATGGGCTCCTAATATTAGGTTGCAAAAGTTTTCCTTAATAAAATATAAAGAACGGTGACACAGAATAAGGGAGAAGAAAGAGGAAAGAACTTCGAGTGTGCAGAACGTTGGCTTGCCATTGGGAGACAATGTTGCAGACAATGAAATCTTTCCGAAAGCTCGAGCAGTTAACAGGCGAGATGGAAACAATAATGAAGGCGCAGTCTGTTCGAAACTCTGTAGACGATGTTTTGTCGTGACCGATAATGATATAGAGGCCTTATGGTGTGAATTCAATGGGTCGACTCTGATTAGATCGTTTAGATCGCCCTGGTCCAATATTGGCGTTCCTCGGATTCGCGATGGCCCAATATCAGCACTAAGTTTGAAACATTGCACGAGTACGTGTACAATAATTATTGTTGCAGGTAAGTTAAAGTACACTCAATTAATTTGGAACATTTTTTGTAGGTAAACTGACAATAACATCATCTCAAAAAACAGCGCTATATTCGCCGAAATATCCTTAAAACAAATAATTAAATCGCCAACAGGTTTTCACGGCATAATCGAATTATTTATGACTAACATCCCAGAGAGTATTGCAAACGTGGACATAACTAAGGGAATTAGCGACCACAAAACTGTAGTAGTGGAAATGAAAACTAATTTCTTTAAGTCATTACGAAAATGACCTAAAGAATATCTATTGAATTAGAGAAATTAAACGGTCTTCTGGAGACAGTAAAACTCAAATTGCACACATTTAGTTTGAAAACTAACAGCACTTGTACAAAACATATTTTAATGTATGTAAAATATTGTACGAGACGGGTTATAGAAGTTTGTTCCATACACATGCAAACACAATAGTAAGGAACCAAAATGGTGCGTGAGAGAATTCAGTGCGATGTTAAGAAGGAAAACAATGGTTCACTCAAAATTTTAAAAATTACTTAAATAGTTGTAGCGAAATTCGAACGATTATGCCATGGGGGCTACTCGAGGAACATTGGCCAAAAGAGAGAAATAGTTACGGAAGATTTACCTTTCACTTTAACCTTTAGAAGCAAAATATTAGGTGAATGTTTAGAGAATAATCTAAAATCACTTTGTTTTTGCAGCAGGTAAGGGCGAGGGAAGAGACCAAGTGTGCATTTTTTAAAGACATAAAAAAGCAACATTGTTACTGACAGTAAATGGGACTAAACAACTAAACAGTATTTCTTTCAGAACGTCTAGAGCAAAATTATTATTTTGCAATTTGATAGCTCTCACACAGTTGGAGAGCCCATTAGCGACGTATTGTTGTTCCAGGAAGGAATAGAAAACTAGCTTCGAAATATAAAACGAAAACACCCCAGATCCAAAAGAACTCCACGTGAAAATAATAGTCCATCAATCTTAAGGCATCGCACCTTATTTAAAAACGATTTTTTACATGTCCGTAGGAAAAGTGCGGTAACCCGCAACCGGACCCCCTCTCTCTTACTCAAAGTGATGATACGGAGGACCACAGTAATGGCAGATCGATTCTTAATCGGGGAGCCATGATACATCTAAGGGAATATGATATTTAGTAAGATTCGTTTAGTTAGGCCTTTTTCGAAGGTAGAGAGACACTCCTCCTAGGCCATAACGGGTTTAGGGTATCCAGATTATACGAAATAGAAATAGATCTTTTATTCACGATCTCCTGAAATTAGGGAATGGAAATATACTAGTTCGTACTTCATTTATAGATTTAATGAAAGCTTTTGATAAGATTCCTCGCGAGTAATTGATACACAAAGTTAAGTAGTACTTTAATTATGACCAACTCTATTGGGAACTTTTTATCTCTAATCATGTTCAGGACGGGAAAACTAATTACACGAAGAAATAACTAGCCACAGGAGTGCAACAAGTGAATATTATGGGCTCCGTCATCTTCTTGGTGTGCTAATTACAGGAAGAAAAGAAAAGCGTGCCTTACTTGAAAACAACGCAGTGATTTACGAAGATATCAGGATACACAGGTGGAACGTGGGCTATTCTCTTACGGGATAGAGCAGATATCGGAGTGTTTCTGGGAATTTGGTTAAAATTATAGGTCAGAAAAATCCAGCACTGAAATTTTGATATTGATGACAATCATGACGTAAATTTTAAAATAGATTGGACCGAATGATGTTTTTCAGAACAGTTCAAATAGAGTCGTAATTCAGTGGAGAAACAAATCTAGCGAGGAAGAAATACTGACTGATGACATGACGTCGACCTTCTCATGAGCAAGCGATTAATTGTGAATTGAGGATAAATTTCGTCAATGTGGACGCTTTAAATGCGGAAGAAAATCAGACGCGATAGAAATATAGCGGCCGCGGATGGATAGTGATGATGACCCGAACGGCGACCGAGGGCGCTCCCCAAGGGCGTGGTATTCAGAGTGCGTGGAGACAAGCGGCCGTTGGGACCCGAACGGCCTGCCTGTGCAGGGGTCGTCACTCAACAGGGCCGTGGCCCTGTCTCCGTCGCTTCGCACAACTTATTGCGGACGACGAGCGAAGGTCTTCCGGAGTCCAAGCATTCGCCCTCTGCCCTTCCGACCTCCGTCGCGAGCTCACGCTTCCGACGTAGGGGCGCGCTGATTCTCGCCCGAAGGACATGCTGTTATTTTTCTCCGGCATCAATCGTAAAATAATAACATAACATGAAAAAGGAATAGCAGCAGTATTCCACGGTTTATGCTAGGTTTATGATGGACCTTGGCACTTCACTCTATAGTATAATTCTAAGATCTAACTAACATGGCACATAAAATCCATAAACCCCATATTACTATAACTTATACTTAGCTCTGCATACATTGCAACACCATTAATGCCATCCAAAGTTCCTATTCGTTCCCTCCCTCGAACTCGCTTTCCTAGGATTCTCCCCCCTATCTAACGCGTCTTGAGTACCCCACTCACTGCCTCTCAGTCTCTCCTGCAGTCACTTCTTTTGCCTTCTTCGAATGTCTCCCAACAGCCTTCCCTCTTCCAAGCAAAATCATTGGTCTTTCCATTCATTTCCTCCGTTCTTCCCCACATCCATATTGGAGGGACGTGCGGTGTGGGTGCAGCTTCGATCGCGACGAGAGGTGCCGAGGCTTTGAGACGGACGGCGAGGGCGGGTGAGAGGGGAACGGGGGAGGAATTGCTCGCGGGGCCTCAGTCACTCTGCCGGCCAATAAGACCGCCCAAGCGATGGACAGGTAGGCTGGCGCACCAAGAGAGGAACACCCTCCGGTACGAACAGATTCAAACATCTATCGGTGGCAACCCCGATTATGTCTCCCAACCATTTAAGAGCCTCGTCATGATTTAGCACTCCCATCACACTGACAACAAGGCCTAATTAACCTAATTCCAGTCTGATATCACCATTAATAATAACGTTTTATATACGCCGGAGCGGTGGAGATCTGACACCGCTCATCGTTAACACAATTTTCACGTGACGGACAACTCTCTCTTGTTTATTTCCGAATGCAGGCCGTTCAGTGCGTGGTGTCAAATGCTCGCTCGATGTGTGAGCCTTCAACTTCAAGGTGAGACCCAATCAGCGAGATGGCGAAGAAACCGCTCCTTAACTGCGTCATTCGAATATTTCCCGGTCATGTCTTTTTAAAGGAATATTCCAGCATTACTGCAACCTCTGGAGGTAGCTCTCTCCTCGCTGGAGCTGGAATCCGCTCTGCATTTGTTAGCTTCGTTGAACCACATATGTTCAATTAATCCCTGGAGATTTATGATGATCATCAGAATCATTCAACTCTTTCACGTCAGAGATTTTTTGAAATGTAGCGTGTCCTCGTGATATGAGTGCGTTAGCTTTAGCACGCACTTTCTACCACTTAATCGTAATTTTTGGTTCCCCCAAGACTCAACAATTTACCTTCTTGCTCCGTGTATATCATAACGAAAATACGTAGAGGTATTCTTTGAAAATTACCTTTTGGATTAATCGATGAATATGGCATACGGAATTAAACTCAAAAGCATCACTTCAATTCGTATAAAAGTAAGACAAAGGAAACGCGCGAAGGGCTGTGATAACATTTTCACCATCTGAGGAGTGCATCTTTTGGGTGGTATTGGACGAAGAAATGAGCAAACAAAGGGATTACTGGTGTTAGCGTTTGCAAAAAGTAGACAAATGTTGAACGTGGATTTCGTTGGATAGGAACGCCTTCCCTGAGACGAAGCGCGGACTAATATGCCTTAAGCCCAGCACTGCAGGATGGCTCTAGGTCACGGGGCGGGAAGGAGGGTGAACGCGGGTGGTGGGGGTGGGGGATTTTGACGGCGGGCTAATGAGACGCACCGAATGGATTTTAGGATGGAGAGGAAGGGGAAATCTCTGCCGAGGAAATCCGAAGATATCCGAAATAGTGAAGGGGGTTTTAGGAGTAGGCGGCCAGATATTGAAGGGATTGATGGGGATGGAATTCGGAAAGGTAGGAAAAGATTAGCAATTAAGTCGGACGAAGAGTGCCATAGCCCTTCTCTTAGGAAGCATTTGAAGGTCATCCGGTGCGACTGATAACACCTCATTATCTTAAATGGTTACCTCAATTCTGCCATCCACGAATTTGGCTATCAACAGAAATGATTTTCACGTGTCGTCTTATGCTGTTGTTATGTCATGTCTTTACACTGAAATATACGGTAACTGAGGATGAAAAGAAATTGATGGACGAGAGCGTGCACTGCAAAATAGACACCTTTCAACATGTCTCATTGACTTCATTTCAAAACGGGATTTGGGTGCGGAAGGAGTGATTCATTTTTAATGTTTTGTTTTTCTGGTGTGGGCACGATTAACATATAAGTGGCTCTATCTATAACAGATAGCATGCAAAATTCACTCATTCATGGAGTATAAGGTAACGGATAGTAGAATTCCAAAGCGGCCCGGGTTTTAATGGGGCCAATATGTAATGGAAACGGTCGCACTTGATATTTAATAAAATGTATGGGTAGCTCATCGATTGAAATGAATCAAACAGAAAGAAAACGCAGTAGAAAATGTAATATCCGTTTATCTAATTTACAGTTTTTATCTTTGACTAATGTTTTCTTGTCTTGTCTATCCTTGTTCCATGAGGGGTCCTAAAGGTATTTTATTACGGGAGAAACAGCGCAAGCGGTGGCCAACATCGTTTGTTGATCGAGCGACCTCAACGGGCGAACGAATTTACTTTCCAGCCTTAGCGTCTTACATTTGCCATTTTGTTATTGCCGTACATATTAATTAATCATATTTTTTAACTAAAAGTTCCTCATATCCCGCGAGAAACGTTTGAGAAAATTTGTGTGCCATTTTCACTCCCGACGACGAATAAACTAACCATCCGATCGGGCACAGGACCACAATCCGAAGTCGGGATGCGAACTCGCCGCCTCAGAGTTGACCGTCGAGAGCGCTGCCTTCCCGACTTGCCCTGAGGCACTTCGGCACTTCGAGTCTGGATCCCAGGAATGAATAGTTGGCATAGCTTAGAATGTAGTAGGTCAGCTGCAGTAGAACCAGTTGTGTACAGGTTACCTGTTTGTGGCAGATTAGTGCTGGATCCCTAATTTTGTTATAACGCTTCAGCGTGGCTATGCGATTTCACAAGACCTACATTAATCGCATTTTATTGTTTTATGTCATGCAAACACACAGACATACAAGCATATATATATATACATACATACATATATATAGAAACATTATTATTAGGTAATCTACCGTTTAGGGTAGGTTTTTGGATGGACGCAACTATCAAAATAAACATTTTGTGACACCCCACCTAGCAAACTATTTTATATCAGGTCCCTCTTCATCGCGGTGTACTTCTTTCCTCCCTTCATCCCATCGAACATCCCTATCTGTTCCTGACCTTACCTCGCTTGCCCAACATTCTCCCCTCTATTACCCTCTTCAACATTCCACTACCGCTCAATACACCTTTCATCCATTTTTCCTGCCTCCATACGATTTCTCTCAACAAGCCCCTCTCCTCACCCACCATTTCCAGTACTTCCTCATTTATTTTCCTTTCGGTCCATTTCACCTTTTCCATTCTTCTCCACACCCACATTTCAAAAGTCTTCAATCTACGTCTATCTTCCTGCTTCAGTGACCACGTATCCGCACCATACATAGCTACGCTCCATATCAGAGTTTTTACGAGTCTTGTCTTAACATCTCTACTCAACGTCCCCGTCATCAACTCCCTCCTCCTTGAGAAAGCCTCCTTGCCTATTGCAATTCTTCTCCTTACGTCCCTACTATTTTGACCGTATTGGTCCAAAACACTTCCGAGATATATAAACTGTTCTACCTGCTCTATATTTTCCCCGCCTATTTTAATAATTAGCTTAGCCTTTTTCTTTCTAGAAAATCGCATTACCTTAGTTTTATTAATATTAATTCTCATCCCATATTTATCGCACTGAACCTCCAATTCACTCAGCAATGCTTGCAACCCCTTGGCTGACTGAGCAACTAATGCTTGGTCATCAGCAAACCTAACCGATATTACGGATTTCCCTCCGACTTTCATTCCTACCTCCAGTTCTTCCCATGCCTCTTTAATCATTTCCTCTACATATATATCGAACAGCACCGGCGACAATGGGCAACCCTACCTTACACCTCTTCCTAACACTGACCATCCGGACTCTCCGTTCCCCACTCGCACCTGAGCAGTCTGAGACATGTACAGGTTGCGGATCAGTCTACTGTCCGTCCAATCCATTCCTTTTTTCTGCAATACACGCATTAATTTTTCCCAATTCACGCTATCAAACGCTTTTTCGAAATCTACAAAACAGGCAAAAACGTCCTGATTGTATTCTATATTCCTCTCGATTAGTGATCTCATTACTGCAATGGCATCACGCGTACCTCTTTCTTTCCTAAACCCAAACTGATCATCCCCTAAGTAAAAATTTGCCTTACTCTCTATCCTTTTGTTGATGATCCTGAGAATAACTTTAGCTGCGTGGGATATCAAACTTATTGTTCTGTATTCCTCACATGACGTAGCCTTTGCCTTTTTTGGAATAGGAACTAACACCGATCTCACAAAATCTTCCGGCCAGATTCCTTCCTCATGGATACTACGAATCAGTCCATATATGGCCTTCTTCCCACCTTTTCCTAACCATTTCAACATTTCTACAGGAACGTTGTCCACCCCCACAGCCTTATTTGCTTTCATCTCCTTTAATGCCCTTTCTATTTCATCGTCGAGTATGCCTGCACCTAAGCTATCTTCTTCTACGTCATGTTCCTTTTCTATGTCTAACCTTGTCGGCCTAAGTTCTTTACCATAGATACTATAGAAGTATATATATATAGAAATATATATGTATATATATATATATATAGAAATATATATGTATATATATATATAGAAATATATATGTATATATATATATAGAAATATATATGTATATATATATATAGAAATATATATGTATATATATATATAGAAATATATATGTATATATATATATATATATCCTCGTTTACGGATACAAATCATCGTGAAGTTTCATAATAATCGTTATGAATCGTAGTTTATTATCTGAAATGTAATACAAAATGTTAGCCAAACGGGTGTTTGGCTGATTAGGAAATTGTTGTTTCATCAATTTAAATGTATTCCGCATTAAATATGACTTGTATTTGTGGTGCTTATGTTAAGGCGGGCCACTAGATATTGTTAATTTGCGGTTTCAATATCATTTTCTTGATACACTCCCATTTTTCTTCAATAGTACTTAGCTCTTTACCGTCATCCATTATTTTTTCTACAGCCTGCTGATACCCCTTCCTTATTAGTCCATTTAATGCTTCTACATTCCATTTCCCAACCCGTCGCCCGTGCCTTATCTTTTTGAAACGGACGTTACATTTCATAACAGCTAAATTGTGGTCAGAGTCCGTATCTGCTCCTGGGAAACTGTGAGAATTTATCATGCCGTTGCTAAACCTGTGCCTAACCATAATATAATCTAAGTGATACCTTTCTGAGTCACCTGGCATTTTCCATGAAAACCTAAACCTTTTCTGGTGTCTAAACCATGTGTTGGTAATGACTAACCCCTGTCTCCTGCAGAATTCAATTGCTTTCTCACCGCGTTCATTCCTCGCGCTTTAACCGTCGCCCCTCACCTCACCACCATCTCTTCCTTCGCCTCCCGTTGTATTGCAATCCCCCATCACTATCAAATATTTTCCTGCAGGAACACACGCGATTATATCCTCTAACTCATCGTACATCCTATCGACTTCTTCCTCCTTGTGCTTGCTCGGTGGCATGTATACCTGAACAATGACCAAGTTCGTCGGTTCTGCTTTAATCTCTCCGAGTAATATTCTATCAGTTACTTACTCTATGTTGACTACACTTCTTCCTTCCCCTTTATTTAATATTACGG
Source organism: Hetaerina titia (assembly GCA_037158775.1). Taxonomy (NCBI): domain Eukaryota; kingdom Metazoa; phylum Arthropoda; class Insecta; order Odonata; family Calopterygidae; genus Hetaerina; species Hetaerina titia. The sequence continues at coordinate 14,323,659 of CM073779.1, forward strand.
CAACCCCTCGTTGGCTCTTGTCCCCACCGCTGTATATTAATCTTTAATTATCACTCCAGTAATCCCCTCTATCCTTCCATCTGACTTCGCATAGACCTAAAACATCTATATTACCTCTTTCCATCTCTCGCCTAATATTTCCTAATTTTCCTGCCCTCAACATTGTCCTGACTTACATGTTCCTATTCTAACCACTGTTGTCTTCTTCTGTGTCTTCGGTCCTGGTGCTGTTATTTTTCGCCTGCAAGGGTTTTGTGAGATGTCGATCGCGGGAGCCTTGCCTCCCCCGCTGCCGGGCACGACACACGGTTTCTTGGGCCGAGGCCCGCAAGTGCCAGGATTTCTGTTTTGTGTCCATCATTTTTCATTGGAGTAATAATTGAGGTGGTTACACACAAACATATACTTGTATATATATACACACAAAAAAAATATATATATATATGTGTGTACATATGTTTTTGTATATATGTGTACATATGTGTGTGTTCTTGATTGACCTTAACGCTATACATGCCATTAGAGCTCACACGACATGCCCTGCAATATCTTAATATTTAGGTCGGCATGTATTCTGGATGCATTAATCTACCTGTTTTCTCCTCCTCTCTAACTCTTTCGTTCATTTCCGCCTTTAACATACACTCCGTTTGTTTTCCTTTCTGTCCTTTTTATTTTCTCCACACCCATCACTCTAAAACCTCAAATCTGCTCTTACAACCTTGCTCCAGTGACTATATTTCCGTGCAATTCAAAAATAGTCTCCATATTAAAGCTTTCACTATACTTCCGTTAAATGTTGACTCAAGTGCCCGTAATCAACTGCCGTCTTTCTGTTACAGCTTCATTCGTATACTAACTTAATTCTTTTTTTACGCCCTCAATACTCTCCCACCACCTCTATAACATTTCAATGGGATCCGATCTGTTCCATTTGTGCAAGTTTATTTCTCACAGTCCCTTCAGTGTTTCCCTTACACTTCGTAATTCTGGAGAACCTCATTATCTTCTATTTCGTAGTCCGTATACAAGTCTGAACTCAACGTAATGATACGCTGTTCGAGCTGACGACGAATCTAGAAAGAATCGTCCTCGCGAATTTTATGTTCCCACAATTGCGCCATTTGGAGGTTATCGTTGTAAACCAAGGAGTACGAGAGAGTTTCATGCTGCAAAAAAGGAAGGGAATGGATCGTGCGTTGTATCAAACGCGAGAAATGGGATCGAGGAGTAGCTTATTTAATCCATGAATGACTAGCCCATTCAATTAAGTAATTAAAATATTAAGCATGAAAGAAAAATATTCGGGGTCTGTCGTAAGACAATTTAACTAATGTAAAGGAATTGAGGGCAAGTGAAATGAAAACAGAGGTATTACTTTGGTAGAGGACATTAGGTTGCTCACGATTTGAAATGATGACCAGCGTTTGAACGGTGAAAGCGTCGAGTTTAAATGATCCTCACTTCCCAGCCTCGCCTCGCGATTCCAGGCTGCGGCGATGGGCAGAGGAGACTCGCGATAGATGACGATAGAAGTGATCACGTCATCGGTTGCCCCGGAACTTCTTTTTCCCCTTCCGCACTTGGGCATCGCTATAAAAAAAGCTATCGTGTAGCGCACCAGCATCCATGAAACAAGGAGTTGTCGGGGGACGCGAGGAAGCCATTCACGCATACCACCGGCGGCGACGGAAATCCCTTCGGAGGCAAATGTTGGTTTGGAGCGGAGGGGGAGGCGGGGCGTGAAGGGGGGCGGGGGGAGGGGCGCGGACGACGGTGCGTGCGTGCGTGAGAGTGGGGAGCGGGATTTACCGTCTAATCTAAATGCTGTTCGCGCTCTCCGTGCGGGGTGGCGATTGCTGACAGCCAACTATCCCGAATCCTCGCGGAAATGAGAGGTTGGAAAATGGCGGATGGAAGAAATCGTGCGCGACGTAGAGAACGGAATTTTGAAAGCACTTGCGATATATCTCGGCACCTCTATCGATGCCTTTGATGCAGGGAACTCAAAGATAAAAACAACAAACAAGCAAAAAAGAATTAAAACGGAAAAAACTGATGGTATGATGATAAAATTACTTGAATTCAGGTTGCCATGAGAACACTGTGAACGTCTGGCAAATGTCAATTGATGCACGTATTATTACTTTGTAAATGTGTTTGCACGTGGATGAAAAGGAACGGTGGTGCGGTGAGGTGAGCAGTCGGGAGTCGCGAGTCCGCGCGCAGTGCATTTGTGGGGGGGGGGGGGGCGCCGTCCGCTTTTGGGCAAACAAAGTGAATACCAAGGAAGCACTATACCACTCTGCCTGGGGGGACGTGTACGCACCACGGGATGGGCGGGCGGGACCCAGTGCCAAGACCACTTGAACCGCTTATCTCCTGGCACTGACTCGTAGGGGTGGATGGTGCTCTCGTCCCCGAGGGGCGGCCAGCACACCCGCCCGCACCTCTCGACCCTCCCTCCGGGAGCCTGGACTCGTCACCTTCCGGAGGAGTGACCGCGGGGGGGAAGGGGTTGCGTGCGGAGGTCTCTCTCTCTCCCGGGGGGACGGCCCCCCCTCTCGCGTGGGCTTTCTTCCGGGGGCACACTCGCGGATCTCGCTCGATCATTGGTGTCAAGAATGACAGGTCCGATTGTGTACCTGCGTCATCGTGTTTCGCTCTTCGTTGCTCTAGGAAAGGGAAAGAAGTCAACGCGTGGGGATCCCTTGGGGCATGCGAGTCGGGGAAGGGCAGCCGCCGAAGGGCCGCGTCCGCCCACGTCGCTTGCAGATCCATAATTGATGGCGACGCTTCGCCCGCCTCAGCGGAGAGGTCTTCGAAGGAAAGGCACGCGACTGCTCTCTCTGGGCACGGAGACGCGTGGCGCGGCTCGTGGGTGCCTTCGAGGGGGTGCGAGGGCGCTGCGGTCGTCGAGAGCATCAATGGGTGCAGGAGAGGCGTCGCGCGACGGGGCTCGCTGCTCCCACGCACCTCCGAGTTGGTGCACAAGGCAGGCGGGACAGCGCATCCCACGAGGATTGAGACCCGCGGAGAGGTCGGTCGCTCCCCGGCCAGGTGTCGGCCGCCCGATCCTCGCTACGTTATTACTTCAAAGTGTTACGCATCGTTTGCCGCCAATTAGGCGTCAATAATGCGTCAATATTATGATTAGGCGGCATTAATACGATGTCGACGATTGTTCCTCGAATCACGTACCGCCCCACGTCCCTCCGTCTCTTCCCGCTCCTCCCTCGCCAACGGGGGTTGGGGCATTTTCCGGGAGGGTACTGCCCATGTCGTGACCCAGTTACTTCGGGCGATTCCCGACCCGGGATCGCACCGGGTAATGTTTGCCTTTGGACGCGCTGCTTTGAGTATTTCCCCATAAGTTACGTGAGTACGAGTGAGGTAAACGGTGTTAATTTAGGAGTTGTTGGGGAAGTGCCCGCCATGTGACGGCAATACGTCCCTTCGTCATCAATGCCGCCTTCGATTTGAAGAGGAATCATAATCTAAAACATATTTTTCGCATTAGAGTTGCTGTCGGGGCCTGCAATCACTAACGGTACAGCCCTTTCACTCAAGGCAGTTAATAAACCATCAACACCGTTCATCCTCGAAGTCTAATTTAGGAAAGTTTGGTGAATTCATGTGCTTTTGACTTTTCCAATTATATCATTTGATCAACTGTATTCGCGTGAGTTAATTCTCAGCGCGCTTTGGACAACGTCAGCATGAAATGGGCAATCGCAAGTATTCACTAAGTGGTCAAGAGATGCGGCAGTGTGGGCTAACTTTGAAGTTTATGAAGAGAAAACGTCAGGAATGTCAACTCCCTAATTCTCCTAAATTAACATTCCGCCCCATGTTTTTCCCTTGAATGCAGCGATCGGGGTGAGCCCAGAGGGGCCCAAACGAACACTTGGGCAACCAACCCTTCCCAAATACAACCCTCCAATCTCTTGCCCCCCGCGCGACCGCAGAGGACTTATCATTCTGAGGAGAGGAGCAGATGGAGAATGAAATTCTTTGAGGGATGCATAACTCACGAAGGACATTTCTGATTGGTACGCTCTCCGGCGGCGGAGATGAGGCGGTCTGAAGCCTCGAGGCCGTTCGCATATTTTTCGATATTGAAAGTGGGTGCCATCTTTTGCATTCCCGCCAATGAATTTCTAAGAAAGCGTCCCATGAATGACGCCGATGACTATTCGAGTGTCGGCAGCTCGAGTGATAAGTGTTGGAACGCGCGGCAATTTCGCGATGCGGCGTGGACGGAACTCGTGGCGGATGGAGAGCGCGCTCGGCCGCGGTGTGCATGCGCCTGGGGGTCGGGCACCCCATGGGGTTGGGTACCCTGGGGTGGGGGCGGAACATTAAAGGGGATGGAGAGAGGGAGGACGGGGTGGTCCATCGGTGCGATCTCGCCCTCCCACACGTTCAGAAGAGGAAAACGTGTGCGCAATTTCATCACGGGGGAGCAGTTCATCTTTAATCACGGAACGGGCAGGACTTCGAGGGAATGCGGGAAGGCGGGGCGGGGAGGGGATGGAACGTCTCTCTCGGCGTGGGAGTGCCGCAGAGTGCACGTGATTGCCGGGGAGGTGGGCGGAGGGTGGCGATTAGGGGTGGTTGGCGTCGGGGGCGGTGAAGGGAGATGCGCCACGCGGTCACTGCGTGCCCAGCCAGTCGCGACCACGCCGCGGGCCGCGATGCCGCGATTACATGCGAAGGGCATGACGCGGATCAAAATTCACTTTACACTAATGGAAGTGAAATGATCATTTTGCAACCACACTTAAAGTCTCCATACGAGAAAAGCCATTTCTCAGAAAATATTGAATTTGCTGCGTAAAAAAACTCCAAATTGTCGCTGATCAACCGTCAATTACTACGGCTGACGTCAGTATCGTAACTAAGACCGCTCCAGGAATTCTTCTAGCACTCTCTAATAATTCAATAGGTTTAACCTTCAGCTAGACTCCGGGGTAATTAAGTGTTGTTCGCCCAATCAGTTTGCCAATACAGGCAAAAATATTCGTCAACTTATCAAATATCTTCGGTGACCGTCGCAAGTATCCCAGGTTGCCGTATTAAAAAATAATGTTTGATTCCCTCTCTCACAGTCGATCGTCAGGCCAATGATGTCGCCCTACCGTAGAGCCGAGGTGGTGGCAAAGACATCACCCCATTCGTCCAACTCGGCTCACACACATTCCTTGACCTGCCAAGAAGCCTTTGCCCGGAGGTGAGCGACGCGGGAGAGGCGAAAACTCCCGCCCCCACGGGACCGGGCATCGTCCCAAATAAATCAAATTTCGGGAAATATGTCGCAATCTGGTCGGAGAATGTCGAGTGCCACCGGATAGGGCGAATTCGCACGGGAGCGGTGGACGGGGTTCGTCAACGGCTTTTCGGCTCTGGAGCCCTTCCGTCGAGGGCAACGCACGGCCCCCCGTCGAGGCCCGGGCCCCCACGGTGGCCGCCTCGAGAGGGGAGGAGGGGCGGGTGTCCCGCAACTCACCCTGAGCCAGGCGCCGCGCGACACCCTTGCAGCGCATCCTCGACCTGCGTCGGCGGTGGCGGCGTCGTCGTCGGCGGCGGCGGCGCGCCCCGCGGGCGGCGTGGTCGTCTCCCGGCGGCGCAATCACTCACTCCCTTTGGGCAGGCGCCCTTGGCTCCCCGGCCCCCCGCTCGCCCCCTTGCTCGTCCCCTCGCTCGTCCCCTCGCTCGTCCCCGCGCGCGCGTCTCACTCTCGCCGGGCGCCGTGCTGTCCGCCGCGACGGCCGGGGCTGCATTGACACGACGCCGACGCTCCGGAGGCCCCCGGGGGGTGGGGGCCGGTTCCTCTCTCCGGGAGAGGGGGCCGCGGGGGGACGGCCGGACCAATGGCAGAGGAGTTGCGACGAGCCACGGAGACGCGTCTTCGTGACGATGCGCCCCCGATGCGACGACACCGCCCGCCCCCGCTCTCTCCCGCTGCCCTGCGGTTCCCCTCCGCGCCCCCCCCCGTTTCCACGCCGAAAGGGGGCCGGGGGGGGGCGCCTGCGCGATGCGGCCTCGGCGGAAGGCCACGCCCCGCGACGAACCCCCTAGAAACCCCCCCCCCCGAGCTCCGACCCCGTCCCGCTGCCAAGAAGAATGGGAAGAGAATGGTGCGAACTCCACACCCCCGCCCGCTCACCGCTGACATTCCATTAACAGTGAAATATGGTCACGCCCCCCCCCTGGTGGTGCGCGGGTCGGGTTTCCCTCCCAGAGCTTCCATTTTCACGTGGGCCAAGGAGATGCGCCGGGATCTATGGAGAAGGTGCCCCCCACCTCAGAAGCAAGTAGGCGCCCCCCTCCATGTCTCTCATCCCCCCACTTTCGGGTCCCTCGTAGGCTGGAAACCATTCTTTCGGCGCCAACCCCACCCACACCTTCTATTGATTTACTCGCGGAAATGACGCTGAGGATCCCCACTATGCTCTTCCTCTGCTCCAATGACGCTTGCTCTCGCCGAGCCGGCCCTAACCAACGTCTCCGGGTTACCACCGCGCCCCCCTCCGCCCCTCGCAGTCACATTCCCACTCACTTCTTGCCGCACGCGCGTGCCAATGTGTCTTTCGACGGAAACCACAGTGAAGAACACTATTTTGTAGAGCGTATGAATTAGTTTCCGTCTCTTTGGGTCTCTTTCGTCAGTGTCTCGTTGTTTTCCGTGTCTCCTTTTTCGATCGAATTAAATATGAGGCTTGAGAGGTTTTCTCTTGGCGTCAGGTGACAGAAAATTATTTTATTTTGAGAAACGGTTACATCGGGCAGAATCACGAACGCAAAAATATTTTACCGGTAGATTAATAACAATAATATATAAACACAGTAATCAACGCGAAGGTCGGTTTAGTAGGTAATGGTAGAGCTCACCCATGTACCAAGCCCGACGGCGTGTGAATATTCACACATCAGGGTAGGGGGGCCAGTTCCTTTCCCTGTGCCGGTTATGGTTTCCCAGGAAGATCTGGTACCCGAAAAATCAACTAGCTTGGGTGGAGCTGCAGGTGCCCAAAGTGCCTTGCCCGGGAATCGAACCCGGGACCCTCCGGTCTGTAGTCCAACGCTCTACCCACTAGACCACTGCGACCCGCATATATATATATATATATATATATATATATATATATACGTATATATATATACATATATTATTATAAGGTAATCTACGGGTGAAGGTGGGAATTGAATGGACAAAACTATCACCTAATTAATTTGCGACTCCAATCGAAAAAAAATCGAGCGACCTACTCTATATCAGGTCCCTCTTCATCTCTATGTACTTCCTCCCTTTATCCCCTCTAACATCCCTATCCATTTCCTGCCTCTTCCACGCTTGCCCAACATTTTCCCCTCAATCACCGTCTTCAACATCCCACTTCCGCTCAATACCCCTTTCATCCATTTTTCCTGCCTCCATAGAATTTCTCCCAACAAACCCTTCTCCTCGCCCACCATCCCTAGTACTTTCTCATTTGTTTTCCTTTCCGTCCATAGCACCTTCTCCATTCTTGTCTACACCCACATTTTAAAAGCCTCCATTCTACATCTATCCTCCTGCTTCAGCGACCACGTTTCCGCGCCATACATAGCTACGCTCCATAACAGAGTTTTACGAGTCTTGTCTTAACCTCCCTACTCAACGTCACCGTCATTGCCTCCCTCCTCCTTGAGAAAGTCTCCTTGCCTAGTGCAGTTCTTCTCCTTACATCCCTACTACCTTGACCGTATTGGTCCAAAACACTTCCGAGACGTGAATTGTTATATTACCTGCCCTATTTTTTCCCTTCTTAGTTTAATATTTAGCTTAGCTTTTTTCTTTCTGGAAAATCGCATAACCTTTGTTTTATTAATTTGATTCTCATCCCATACCTGGCTCACTGAACCTCCAGTTCACTCAACAATCTTGCAACCCCTTCTCTGACTGAGCAACTAATGCTTGGTCATCAGCAAACCTAACCAATTTTACGAATTCCCCTCCGAATTTCTTTCCTACCTCCAGTTCTTTTCATGCGTCTTTAATCATTTCCTCCACATATACGTTGAACAGCACCGGTGACCGGGCAACCCTGCCTACACCTCTTCCTAACACCGTCCATCCGGACTCTCCGTTCCCCACTCCCACCTGAGCAGTGTGAGACATGTACAGGTTGCAGATAAGTATCCAGGTCCCTCCAATCTATTCCTATTTTCTGCAATATACTCATTAGTTTTTCCCAATTCACTCTATCAAACGCTTTTTCGAAATCAACGAAACAGGCAATATATACGTCCTGATTGTACTCCATATTCCTCTCGATTAGTGATCTAATTACTGCAATGGCATCACGTGTGCCTCTCCCCTTCCTAAACCCAAACTGATCATCTTATAAGTAACCATTTGCCTTGCCACTCTCTGTCGTTTTCTTGATGATCCTGAGAACAACTTTAGCTGCGTGGGATATCAAACTTATTGTTCTGTTATCCTCACATGACGTAGCCTTCACTTTTTTCGAAATAGGAACTAACACTCTTCTACCGAAGTCTTCCGTCCAGATTCCTTCCTCTTAGATGCTACAAATCAGTCCAAATAGAGTCTACCTCCCACATTTCCCTAAACCTTCCAATAGTTCCACAGGAATGTTGTGTACACCAACGGCTTTATTTAGTTTCATCTCCCTTTATGCCTCTTGTATCTCGTCGTGGAGTATAGTATGTCTGGACCTGAGCAATCTTCCCCTACGTCATATTCCTTGTCAATGTCTAAACTTATTGGCATAAGTTCTTTAGCATAGAGTGTTTCTACATATTCCTTCCATTTCTCTTGTATCTTTTCTGTGCCAAGTATTATCTTACCCCAAATAACTTTCACTGTTAGCACAGATCTTCTCTTCTTACCTCCCGATAACAACTTAACCTTGCTGTATTGCGCACCAATTTCACCCTTCCTCTGTAAACTTTCCACATCCTCGCATGGCGATTTTCACCATGCTTCTTTCGTTTTATTAGTGGCCCGTCTCAATTTATTGTTTACTTCTTTGTACTTCATTTTGGCTAACTCTGTGTTTACATTCTTCCATCTTTTTCTCTCATCCATCTATGCAATCATCTCATCCGTGACCCATTGTCTCCTTATTCTCTTCCCGTTAACTGTTCCTATAGTGTCTTTTGCGGCTTTCAATATCACTTTCTTGATACATTCCCAGTTTTCTTTGATAGTACTCAGTTCTTTACCGTCATCCATGATTTTCTCTACAGCCTGCTGATACTCCTTCCTCGTTAATCCATTTAATGCTTCTACGTTCCATTTCCTAACCAGCCGCCCATGCCTTATCTTTTTGAAACGTACGTTGCATTTCATAGCAACTAAATTGTGATCAGAGTCCGCATCCACTCCTGGGAAACTGTGCATATTTATCACACTGTTCCTAAATCTGTGCCTAACCATAATATAATCTAACTGATACATTTCTGAGTCACCTGGCATTTTCCATGTATACCTACGCCTTGTGTGGTTCATAAACTACGTTTTGGTGATGACTAACCCCTTTCTCCTGCCGAATTTAATTCCTTTCTCCCCGTGTTCATTCCTCGTGCTTAAACCTTAGCCCTCGACCTTATCACCATCTCTTCCTTCGCCTACCGTCGCATTTCTAAGTTATTTTTTGATAATTTCGACGGAAATGCACTGTCTTCCTCGGAAGGTTAATTAGGACTGACTGGTGAAAGGTATGTGGAAGAGAGAGAGTTGGGGACGGGGGAAGTGGAGAATGGATGATGGGGGAGGGTGGAAGGGGAAAGGGAGAAGGGGGTCCAGAGGGGAGCGGAGATGGGATAGGAATGAGAGGGAGGATGTGGAAATAATCACAAGCGACACATAAAACAAAGTCAATCCGCAGACATTACAACATCTACGAGCCAAGTGTCAACTTAAGAAGTCATCATCAGGACTCAACATATCAAAACCCAGGTCAAGTATAACACAATGTATGGAAAGGTTAATTAAGCTAGGGAATTGCTGAAAAATTTTCTTTTTCTTCTAGTTTTGAGTTTCTATCTATGCAAAGAGGACTATGTTGAAAATTAACAATAAATTTGCTGGAAATATATCCATCGTAATCATTAGGTCAAACACTTTTCAGAACAACCACGTATGTAAATATGTATTCGTGTGAATGGGTGTGTATCTATATTCATATACATGGATATATGTATATGGAAAAGGATAGGAACACACAAAGGAAAACGTTGGGGGCATACATCAAAGCCAATAGAGAAGAATGTGGAATCAAGCAGATAGCAAGCGTGTAACTAGTTTCTTTGACCGGAACTTGAACCACGGAGCTTTCGCCTTTCCGGACTTATATCTATAACTGTGTATCCATTTGAATGACCATGTGCTCACTATTAGGTTGGTTATTGTGTTTGAATGTACGTTTATGTATGTGTGTGTTTGTATGTAAGGGGGTGATTCAGAAAGAAACCGAAGTTTTTAAATAAAAATTAAACCGGTGAAGATAGAACAATTTTATTGTAAACATCTTAAAATTGAAATTTATTTTCCACATAGTCGTCAAATCGGTTCAATCACCTGTCGTTTCTTTCAACAGTCTTTGATATTATATCTTCATAAAAATCTGCCACCTGTGAATGGCGCCAACCTGTCTACATCTACATCTACTCAATACCCCCAAGCCGCCGCAAGGGCGTGTGGCGGGCAGCATTAGGACACCGCCCGTAATTTACAAAGAAAAACAGCCGCATGCAGAAGCCACAAATTTATAGTCCAAAAACCAAACATGTTAAACATTCATGCAAGAACCCTTTCATCTCACACAAACCCACAAACTACCAAAAAACATACACACGCACCTATATTTAAACCTAATATCTTTGATTTATTTGTTTTGTTCCGAATTGCAACTTAAATGTTTTTATCATTTCTAAATTGACTTCGGTTTCTTACTATTATTATTTCTGATTGTTCTCGGAAAGAATGAGTATTTGAATCTATCTGTATTGGAATCTGTCTCCCTTATTTTATCTTCGTGGTCTGATCTACCTAAGTATTGTGTGGCCATTATAGTGTCCTTTAGTGTCATTGTTAAACTCGCTGGGTATGAATCTTTCTAAAAGTCTAAGTCTTGTTCTCTTCGTATTTCAAGTGGCTTTCAGCCTAAATCCCCTAAGAGACCTGTTACACTTGTGTTTTTGTCATATATATTTTAACGAATGTGGCGGATTTTCTTTGGACTTTAACTAATTCTTTTTGCCAGACTTCTCCAAAGGATCCCAAATACTTGCGGCATATTCCAAATGTGGCCTAACTAGGGCAAAATAACACCTCTCTTTAACTTTCTCATTTCTTTTCCCCACCACCCATTTAATGAAGCTAAGTTTCTTTAAAGCGGATCCGCATATTGTCCTGATATGTGCTCCCAATGAAAGGCGTGGTGTTAGAACTACCCCCAAATTCTTTACTTGTTTAGCCGTAGTTAGTACTGAACCCTCTATTTCGTAGTTTATGTCCTGTTCGCCACTTCCTTTGTTCCAAAATTTCAAAACTGCGCATTTGTCTATATTAATCATTAATCCCCATTTCTTGCACCAATCCGAGATTATGCCTAAGTCTCTAGAGAGTAGCTCGCGATCTATTTGGCTCCTTATTTCCCATATACCACCGTGTCATCAGCAAATAACCTGAGATGCTACTAACGTGTGCGCCTAAGTCATTAATGTATATTAAGACTAGAAGAGGCCCTCTTACACTTCCCTGGGGGACGCCTGATATTACAACTCTTTCATTTGAGCACAACGCATCGATGACTACTATTTGTTGGCGGTTTCACAAGAAGTCTCGAACCCAATTAATAATTTTCTCATTGATTCCATAGCATCTAAGTTTGTGTAACAATTTATTGTGTGGGACTTCATCGAAGAATTTCTTGAAATGTAGGAATACTGCGTCAACTTGTGTGTTGTTTTCTCCCGTTCTAAGTATATCGTGAATGAAAAACTTAATTGTTTTTCGCAAGATCTGCTCTTCCAAAAACCGTGCTGATAGTGGCTTAGCATTTTCCTACTATCAAGAAACCTCATTATGCTACTGACAGCAATGTGTTCTAATATTTTAAAAGAGATCGATGTCAAAGAAATGGGTCGGTAATTGGTTGGTTTATCCCTATCCCCGCCTTTATAAATGGGAACTAAGTTGGCTATCTTCCAGTCACGAGGAACTGAGCCATATTCTATCGATTTTAGGAAAACAATTTCTAAAAACGGGGCAATGTCTTCGGCCAATATTTTTAATATTCTAGCAGGTATTTCTTCCGGTCCAGGTGATTTGTTTGGTTTGATGCTTCGTAGTAGATGTTCTAGTCCATTCTTGGCCAGTGTTATGTCGTTCATGCGTTCCCCGGGTGGGTGTGGAGGATCGTTTGATGGGTTTGTGTCCTTATTGTAGACGCTCTGGAAAAACTTGTTTAAAAAGTTTGCTTTTTTCACACTGTCTGTAATAATTTCTCCGATTTCCGTCTTCAAAGAACGTACAGTCAAACGTTTATCCTGTATTTCCCTAACATAGGACCATAATGACTTTGGATTTTCCTCCAGGTATTCGCTTAGCATGTTAGATTTAAAAGAGCGTAGGGCTGTGCGCATGATACCTTTTGTTTAATTACGACATTCTTTCAGTTTTTGTTTTGATGTATTCACATAAACAATATCGTCACTTTTTAAACTCTTTTTAAATTGCACTGTAGCCTTCTTTGCCTTCATAATGCCGATTTTACTTCCCCGTTGTTGCTATACAAGAATAATATGCAAGAATCCATGGAATGAGAGTGAAAAAGGCCTCTATAAACAGTATCCGGACCAGGCCATACGAGAGTGCAAGAAAGCAAAGGAAGAATGAATGGAAGGCTGCTGCAAGAAAATTAATGACATGGTAAAGTGAAAGAGCGGGATGACCTATAAATTAGCGAAGAGGAAACTCTGGGAAAGAAAAATAAAATCGTAGAAAAACAAAGTCGCTAATGGGAAAATACCAATAGATGATGACGACATTGGCAATAGATGGAGAGAAAAAATGGAAGTACTCCCCCACCACACGCCCTTGCGGCGGCTTGCGGGGTATTATGTAGTTGTAGATACTCGATGTAGATGCTTAATATAAGAGAAGAGGAGGAAATTTAAAAATGAAAGTATGATATGTAAAGACGATCGGGGGTCCTTAGATACTAAGAAGTGAATTCGAGAGAGCCGTGGCAGACCTGAGAAACAACAAGGCACCAGGAGTTGATAAAGTTAATGGAGAAATAATCAAGGCACTCGGGGTCAAAGCGAAGGGTGCCCTCTTTGCAATAATCAAAGATAGCTACGACAGCGGAAAGATACCAGAAGACTTCGAGAAAAGTGCAGCGATTGCAATAGCGCAGAAACCGAAAACAGATAAATGCGAATGACACATAACATTAAGCCTGGTGACTCAAGCATCAAAAATCCTTACCCGGATAATTAGCTGAAGAATAGAAGGAAGGAAGGAAAGCTCTCAGAATACCAATTCCGATTCAGCAAAAACCGAGGAGAGAGAGGCAATTCTCAGCTTGTGAATTCCGGCCGAAAAAATGAGATACGTAAACAAGCAATTATATAAGCATCGAAATCCTATGGAGGCAGGAAAAATGGATGAAAGGCGTATTGAGCGGTAGTGGAATGTTGAAGAAGTTAATAGAGGGGAGAATGTTGGGCAAGCGAGGAAAGGGTAGGAACAGGATAGGGATGTTGGATGGGATGAAGGGAGGAAAGAAGTACACAGAGATGAAGAGGGACCTGATGTAGTTTAGGTTGCTGAATTGGGTTTTGTTTGGAGTTACAAAATATTTATTGGATAGTTGTGTCCATCCAAAAACCTACCTTAACCGGTAGATTACCTAATAATAATAATAATATATATATATATATATATTTCTAAATATACATTTATATACACGAGGCATGCGCATAAAGTAAGGGCCGTGTGGTCACAGAAAAAAATACCCTCATAGGAAACACATTTTATTCGCACTTTTAGAGAGCTACAAACCTTCTCAAAGCTCAAGCACTTCTCTAGGTTATCGCTGTTCACTTTTCAGCAATTTTTATACCGCTGCACCAGCTTCATTAACCCATCTGCAAAGAAGCTCGCCGCCTGAGAGTTGAACCAATACATAACGCCATTCTTGAGTTCCTCTTTGGTGTCGAAACGTTGTCCACCGAGCCATTGTTTCAAGGGCAAGAAGAGGAAGTAGTCACTTTGTTCAAGGTCAGGACTACGGTGGGTGGTCAAAGAGTTCCGGACCAGGGCCCTACTCTCTCATCCTTTTTTTTCTCTTTGATGATGATTCTTCTGATAAGGTTATAGGGATAGCCTACAGACACAGTGATAGTCCAGATGTATATGCCAACATCCAGCCAATCAGGAGAGGAAATAGAAGATGTATACGAACAACTAGAAGCGGTTCTAGGAACAATAAAAGGGAAGGAAAACATCATAGTAATTACAGATTGGAACGCTGTGGTCGGCGAGGGGCGAGAGGGAAATAGCGTGGGATATTTCCGATTGGGAAAACGAAACGCCGCGGGAGAGAGACTGATAGAATTCTGCAACGAGAAAAACATGGTAGTGGTAAACACTATCTTCGATCAACATCCGAGAAGAAGATACACATGGAAGATGCCTGGAGACAAAGGACGATACCAAATTGAATATATCCTTGTCAGGAGGAGATACAAGAACCAAGTTAAGAAGTGCAAGAGTTATCCCGGCGCAGATGTACATAGCGATCACAACCTGGTGATCGTGGACAGCAGACTTCGATACAAGAAGATGAAGAAAGATACACAACAACCCAGATGGCACACAAAAATACTGGAAGAAAGGAGCGCTAGGGAAAGGTTCACCGCGGTCATCGACAGAGAAATAGAAGGAAATAATGGAAAGAGCAGCTCAGATAATCGATGGAAAGATTGAAGAAATTAATTACCAAAGCTACAGATGAGCTCCTTGTGAGTAAGGCGGAAATATCTAAGAATCCATGGATAACAGCTCAAATAAGAGATCTCATTGACGAAAGAAGAAAATACAGGAATCCAAGAAATGAGAGTGAAGAAGGCCTCTATAAAGAGTTACGGAACGAGGTAATACGAGAGTGCAAGAAGGCAAAGGAAGAATGGATAGAACGTTGCTGCGAGGAAATTAATGACAACATGAAAAAGGAAAATAGCGAGATGGCTTATAAAATAGCCAAGAGGCAATTCGGAGAAGGGAAAACAAAATCGCAAAACATCCGAGCGGCTAATGGAAAAATACTAATAGATGATGACGACATTGGGAATAGATGGAATGAATATATTGAGGTACTCTATCAAGCTCCCAAACCATTAAAAGATGGCTTAATAAAAATGAAAGCAAGATTAGTAAAGACGATCGGGGTCCTCAGATACTAAGAAGTGAATTCGAGAGAGCCGTGGCAGACCTGAGAAACAACAAGGCACCAGGAGTTGATAAAGTTAATGGAGAAATAATCAAGGCACTCGGGGTCAAAGCGAAGGGTGCCCTCTTTGCAATAATCAAAGATAGCTACGACAGCGGAAAGATACCAGAAGACTTCGAGAAAAGTGCAGCGATTGCAATAGCGCAGAAACCGAAAACAGATAAATGCGATAAACACAGAACATTCAGCCTGGTGACTCAAGCATCAAAAATCCTTACTCGGATAATTAGCTGAAGAATATAGAAGATATTAGCTGGAAGAAGCAATGAAAGAAACACATGAATTGGGTATCATAGGAGTCACGGTAAATGGAGGCAAAAATCCACATGCTCCGGTTTGCAGATGACATCACACTAGTGGTGAAAACACGAGAGAAACTGCAAACAACGCTTAGTGCTTTGGACCAAGTATTTGGGGAATATAATTTGAACATCGACAAGAAGAAAACTAAAATCCTAGTGTGCGGAAGAGAGAAGCTGAATGCAAAGATAATAATTCGAGAGGGTGAAACTAGGCCAAGTGGAATCCTTCATCTACCTGGGCAGAAGAATAACGTGGGATGGAAGAAATTCCACCGAAATCAATGCTAAGAATACCCCAAGGACTCATTCATGAAGAAGAGGCAATTACAAAATGGACGGGCAAAGTAAGAAATGAGAAAGCGTATAGAAGAGCAGAAGAGGTTAGAACCATATGTTATAATAACTATATGTTACAACCACTCTTTGTTGAAAGAGTGCTAGGTAAATGCGACGAAAAAGTGAAGGAACGATGTTTCCTTGCCTTGGTCAAGCCCAGCCTAGAGTATGCTGTCAGTATATGGGATCCTCAAAATATAAATTTGATTTCGGAATTAGATCGAGTTCAGCGGAGGGGGGCTAGGTTTGTCAAACATTGTTATGACCAACGCAGGAGCGTATATACTTTGCTAGACAATTTAGGTTACCTTCTCTTACGCATCGGCGGTTACAATATAGATTAAACTTATTGAAAACAAAAAAACAGTTTCTGGCGTAACTTGGAGGAAAATCGTCATACTGACGTTTTTATAAATCAAACAACTTTACTTTTCCACGTAAACTTTTTATTTTTACGACCCAGGCTTCGTTATAGCATAACATCATCAAAACACCTGATGATGTTATGCTATAACGAAACCTGGGTCGTGAAAATAAAACGTTTATGCAAAAAAGCAAAGTGGTTTGATTTAAAAAAACGTCATTATTAAAAGCATTTAAAGATGGGCCCTTTTCCGATGACATCAAGAAAATAATACGAACCCCAACGTATTACGATCGGAGGGATCAGGAATGTAAGATTAGAGAGATAGACTGCAAGACTAACAGGTTTAAAATATCATTTTTTCCTAGAACGATAAGAGACCAGAATGCTTGTAGTCTAAATCCCCCAGAAGTCAGTTCGTTGCATTCCATGTGTGCGTGTAACACGATAGGATGTTCCTATGAATGTATGCACTACTGTGGATTTGGGTTAGCATGTATGTGTTAGTTTGAATGCGGTTTCTCTTTTTTCCTTTTTTTGGGTGGTGACCTAACACCCCCCGCCACACGCCCTTGCGGCGGCTTGCGGGGTATTATGTAGATATATATACAGGGTTCGTCCGGAAAATAAGTGTACTGAGCTCAGGGAAAAAAAGTTATTACACTTTTACATATCTTAAGCTAATATTCCTCAAAATAGGACCCTTGTGAGTCGATACACTTGTTCCAGCGGCGTTCCCATTCCTGGAACGCTCCCGCGAAGGCATCATCGGGAACCTCTCGAAGACACGTCGTCACGGCCTCTTTGACTTCGTCCAAAGACCCGTATCGCGTTCCTTTCCAACTCCTCTTTATCTTCGGAAACAGAAAGAAGTCCGGTGGTTCCAAGTCCGGGCTTTAGGGCGGGTGCGGCAGCGTTGCCACGCAGTGTTTGGCTTGAGTGTGGGAGGGATGCTCAGACCCTCCACTGAAACTCAAAACATTAGAGCTAGCTTTCATCTGGCTCTTAGATTCCTGGAATCGCCCAGGTATTAATATTAGACATTAATTGCCCCCTTTATGCATATAATTTCATCCCCCTCCGCCCCCAACAACTTCAATATCATCCCCACCTTTTTTAAAATTCCCGCGCCATACACTACCCCTCCAAACTCCTCACCTCGAATGCCTTCCCCCCCTTTTTTCCCCCCTTTTCCTTTCTTTTCCCCTCTTTTCCCCCATTTCCCCTTCTCCTTCCTACCACTGCTTTCGGGCCCTCCTCTGCCTCAGTTCTGTTCCTAATTCCTCTTGAGAAAGGTGGTTGGACAACCGAAAATTCTACAACCAGTGAGTCCCTCTTTTGTGTGTTTTGGTTTCTGTGTTTGTTATGACTATCAGTGAATTTACATTATATATATATATATATTCATTCAAACAGAAATAGGTATAAGGAAAGGGGATAGGAAAACACATAAAAGGCGAACACAGGACATGTGGGGAAGGCGGTTTTTGAGCAGATCACGAAAGTAAAAATATTTCCTTATCCGGGATATGAACCACGGACCTTCCACTTTCCGGGCGGATGCTCTACCTATTGAGCTAATAAGGAAACCTGATTTACCTTGAGATCTGCGATCTTATAAAGCGCCAAAGTGCTCCGATAGATGTTGCCCGAGAGATGGCGTTATGGAGCTGTTTCACCCACCAAAGGAGAAATAGACGGGACACAAGAAGGGGAATGGATAGTAGAAAAGCATTCATACGATATTATAAAGGATAGGAACGGTGCGTTACATGGCACGCATAGCCAGAAGAAGAGACGAGCCACATTGGCCAAACACATATTCAAACTTGAAAATCCCGCCATACGGCGCACAAATATTCATTCAAACAGAAATAGGTATAAGGAAAGGGGATAGGAAAACACATAAAAGGCCAACACAGGACATGTGGGGAAGGCGGTTTTTGAGCAGATCACGAAAGTAAAAATATTTCCTTATCCGGGATAAGGAATATATATATATATATATATATATATATATGTGTGTGTGTGTGTGTGTGTGTGTGTTATACATATATGTGTTTTATATATATATATATATGTTATGCATATATGTGTTATATATATATATATATATATATATATATATATATATATATATAGCACAGAATAAAACAGATAACACGTGACCTGAAGAAGGCCTCGGAGTAGGCCGAAAGCTCAAATCATCTACAGTGTGAGTGTCCTTGTACGTGTTATCTGTTTTATTCTGTGTTATATTGTGCCGTCCAAAAGTTATATTCCTCTCGTGAGTACTTCCACAACATCCATATATATATATAACATGTGACATATGGTATCATTTTAAGCTAAAGGCTTTCGATTGGCGAAATTTTCCTAATTATTGTCTTCAGATTTTTATTTATATTTCATTTAATTTTAGTATTTGAGGGCGGACTGTGGGATTCATGACCCTTTGTGGCGCATGGTGATAAAGGCGTGTTCGACACGACTCGACCTCGGCTCGAGTGTCCGTGTCGCCTGGTCACTATGGTACACCCCCCTCATTGACGCGTGGCTGGGCGGTCGCTCGCTCGGGGACTCAACACGCAGATCCCCCTCAATCTCTCTTCCTTCCTGCCTCCTTCGGATGCATTCCTTTGGGGGTGACTCTGGAGGGGAGTCGTACGCTCTTGCAAAGGAAGACGTGCTCGAACTCGACGCACGAGGAGCCTCTCCGCGCAACACATAAATAGATCAAGGGAACAAATGGATGAAGAAAAAATACCCTAGCAGATAAGAGAGAATGGCGCGATAGGCAGAAGGATGCCCGCACAAGAGTTTGGAAGGCCAGGACAGAAAGAGTACGCAGCAGTCTTAATGACCAACACCTGTGGGAAGAACAATATTTTTATTTTGTTCCTTTTTCGTCAAAGTTTGTCAATTTTTGGTCCCTTTTGATTGATTTTGTTACAATTTTTTTGGAACTGTTGGTATGACAACAGTTATTCAAATAACATTTTTCCTAGATATCGTACACGGACTAATACGGTTTTAATATTTCTCCTGAAGAGATGGCATAAGACTTTTTTTCATGTTTTACGCATTTTCAATCAGTTTTGGACAGAGGATGCGGAGGAGAGAACATTTAATCGGCTGAGTATCCCGAAATTATACGATGGTATCGAGGAGTCAGGACGGAGAAGAAAATTTACCTAAGTTTTAAACGAAACAAGTAATAAGCAATAACTCTTCAGTGGGCATTACGGTAAAGAGGAGAACTAGGGCAGTGAAGGCTTGGGAAAGACTCAAGGGAGTGTTTTGACGTGCGCGTGCCCACTTGTGGCGCCCCATTTGGAGTCCCGGGCGTGACGGCTGGTGCGTCATCTGGGGGTGAGTGGCTGGGCGGCGAGGTTCGAGGGACCAGTGATGCTAGCCATTCTTGTCGCGGCGGCGGCGACGGCCGTCGCGGAGCACGCTACTTAAGGGCCAAACAGTTGAATTTAAATATGGCCGTCCGGATTTCTGGAGATAGGATGAAGAAACCCTAAGCGTTTGTTTTTTTTTAATTTCCCGAAGCACTTTAATTCATAGTGAAATTGTAAATAGAGCTAAACAAGATAAATATAATGAAACTACTAAAAGTGAGAACACATCTGCATGCAATGATGCATACTTTTACCGAAGGTAAAATTTAAAAAAAAGGAAGAAATTAAAATAATTTAAATTAAGAAAGTAATTCAGTCGCTGGTCCTGGATTATGTGTGCATGCAAAGAAAGCAATGAGGTTTTTGCATGTGTATTCTTCAACATATGTGCTCAATTACTGCATGTATATTGTCAATGGTCGATCGCTTGGGAACGTCGGAAATACTTAGTTGTGCGTTACCGTTCTCAGGGCAGTATTTACAACATAAAATGGCAATAAAATGGGTTTGGAACGATAAAATGCTATGAGATGAGGAAAAGACTTCATTGTCTACAGCTCATTGTGGTAAGCAGGAGAAATACATGCGCCGCCTCCTTTGAGGAGATAAATTCCACGACTGAGTGCCGACTGCAGAATGTTCTCTCTTATTCAGATTTAGTTCAGTTCATTGAATATATTTCTTTATTTATTCTATTAAAAGACGTTATGCTTGCTGCAAAAAAAATTGTGGCCGTTCAAGGGGGGCCGTGCAAAGGCGGAGAGCTGAAATGAATAATTAATTATTCTAATTGGAACCTTCCGGTACTGGTGCAGTCATGAATGTCTCTACTATTCCGATATAGACTGATTACTTACTTTCGTTACGCAAAAGTTGCTTCTGCCAATTTGGGCAATTTAATAAATGTTTAAGCATACTGTTTGGAGGAGGAATTTTGGGGGTCGTTGACTCCTGTTCATGAAGGAAGCTGTTTTTGTGGTTGTCTCTATCGCATGCAGCCAGCGAGCGAAGTGCTTCCGTGGAAACATCTCCGCCACTCCGCTTCTGGAGACCCGACTGTTTTCTTCGGGTCCAGTTTCTCATCCTCCGCCAGTACAAGAACGTCGCGCCCGACCGAAGGATTTAAAGACATTGTTTTATTTTCATTCATAATATATTTTGCCAAAAGTAAACGGGAAAATAAATACATTAATTCTGTATTAAATATTGCGAGATATTTGGGTAGAAGTAGTATCTGAGGTAGGAAAAATATTTTCACAAATATTATATTGCAATAACATAGGGAGAGGAACTGGAATTACGAGGTGTGATCAAAAAAAGACGACTGATTTTACAACATGTTTATTTCGACGGATACAGCTTAATCGAACTTGTCGCCCTCAAGATACATGCCTAGGCCGACGGTACACTTTTGTCAAAATTTCCTCCAGCTCTCGAACCCTGCCCGATAAGCCGCCT
The DNA here is from genome assembly GCA_037158775.1 of Hetaerina titia. NCBI lineage: Eukaryota > Metazoa > Arthropoda > Insecta > Odonata > Calopterygidae > Hetaerina > Hetaerina titia. The sequence continues at coordinate 14,345,059 of CM073779.1, forward strand.
TAGGGATCCTGTTCAGGTCCGCCGTACAATTAGTTTTAATGTCCACAATAGCGTCGATTCGGCGTCCTTTCAAGGTTGATTTTAACTTTGGAAACAATCTGATGGAGCCACGTCTGGAGAGTAGGGTGGCTGCGGGGTCACGGAAGTTCCGATTCTGGCGAAAAACTCATGTTCATCAGTCAGCACCCACGGGACGAATTTTGATGTGACGCGCGTCATGACCAAAATGTCTGTCAAATTTTTCTAACATGATCAAAAACTAATGTTCACTTCTTCGGCTATCTCCCTAACAGTTAATTGGCGATTTGCTCGACAAATGTGTCACTATATGGCGCACTGTGTCCCGTTTCGATCCTTTGAACGTTTTGCGCAGAATTGAATCAGTCTGGTCTTTTGATCACCCCTTATACAACATTGACATGGTGGAAGGGCTTTGTGCGTTCCGATGACCCCTAAAGTTGTGCTGGCCGGAACATATACTCCTGGTTGGGTCACCCATGGCAGGTAGGGAGAAGGTTAGGAGCTAGACTAAGTAGTCCACGCGGCGTCTGTTACTCAGTGGGCGTCTGATCCCAGTGGGGCGGCCATTGAGTGATGGTGTCACGTTACAAACACAATTGAGGAAGGAAAGGGGAAACCACGTCAATTACACAGGCCAACAGTGGTTTTGGTGCCGGAGCTTTTAATGCTGATTTAAAGAACAATTGGGGTGCTGAATCCAATTATGACACTAGTTTTTTCCTATCCGCTATAGTTTTCAAGATATAGGTATGTTGTTACTTACGTAAAAAAATCTTCTACATGATGATATGGGAATATTATATTAATAATAAAACCCACTAAATATAAAGACTTGATTTATTTCTAGGGCTGTTAAATCACCCACAAACACAACAGAATTTTACAATACAATTGAACACAAATACTAAAATTTTTTACTGTAATAAAACAAATTGAAAAGAAAAAATACATAAAAACATCACTCAACACATCGGAAGCTTCATTTGCGCGATTTTCTTGAGTGCGCTTTGTTCAAACAGTCTCGTTTTAAGCACCAGCAGTAATCTGCCATCATATGGTTATCCCATCAGCCTTGGTGGCGAGCTTCCATTGTTTTTATATCCTGGTGAAATATTTCACCTTGTTCTTCACTTGTGTATCCTAAATTTCCAAAAAAATTGTCTAAGTGGCTGTGTAGGTAGTGAACTTTTGTGCTCATATTACATCCAAGTGATTTGAAGTTACTGAGCATAATGTTTACCAGCTCAATATAATTTTCACTTTTGTGATTTCCTAGAAAATTTTTTATGACCTCAACAAATGACATCCAACTAATTTTTTCAATCTCATTCATTGACTCGACAAAAGCAGGATCTTTTGTAAGTTGTCTGATTTGTGGCCCCTCAAAAATACCAGCTTTAAGTTTTTCAATACTTATATGGGGCATCTTTAGTCTTAAGTAGCCGAAGCATGGTCAATCCCTGTCAAGAGCATTTACAAATTGCTTCATCAGGCCTAGTTTAATATTTAGAGGCGGTAAGATGATTTTCTCTCTTTCAACTAAAGATTCAGCAATGATGTTTTCTTTCCCAACAACCAAGTTTTCTCTCTTAGGCCACTCCTTCTTAATCCAGTGGTCTGTCCCTGCTATCCCAGAGGCACAAGAAACAAGGATATTTTGTGTAGCCACTTTGCTGCCCAAGAAGAAAGTTCACCATTTTTAAATCTACACAAATCACCCAGCGATGTTCCTGGTATTTTATCTTCTGTAAGACCAATGCTATTGTATCGTATTCTTCTTTCGTTTTAGTTGAATGAGCGATTGGTATTGCGCCAAACCTGTTACCATTGTGAAGAAGTACACATTTTAAACTACGCTAGGAGCTATCAATTAACAAACGCCAATCACTATCATCATATTGTGATAGTAGTCCCATTTTTTCCAAAAGACCCTTAACGTCTAAACGAAATGTAAGATTGTCTTCTTGAGTAAAGAAGGGTAGCATATCCTTTTCCCTTGTGCGATAAAAACTTATTTTTGTACCGGGTTGCAGTAAATTCTTTTCATGCAGTCTTGATGCTAGTAGTTCGGATGCTTCCTTCGATAAGTTCTCTAACAAGATCGCTTAGTTCATCTTGATTAAATAGTCGAGGAATTGTTGATACCCCCTCGTAGTCACTGCCACTATCGTCAATAGAATGAGAAATGTTTTCAAATAACTCAAATTCTTCCTTTGATATATCTGGTAACGTCTGAAATATTGGGATCGGTATTTCTTCTGAATGGGGTACCGGGCGTCTAGCTGAAGGCAAATCTGGATATGTCCACTTGTGGCGATTTTTTCGATTAATTCCCGAAACATTTACTATGCAAAAATAACAGTCGTCAATATGGTTCACAGCTTCTCTCCACACCATTGGCACACCAAATTTTAGACTTTTCCTTTGTCCTGTTTTCCATTACCGCAGATGTTCAGTACATGTTTTACACACAAAATGCGGTGCCCATGTTTTATCTTGGTCACCAAGCTTAACACCAAAATATCCCAAGTATGCACGTTTCACAAAGTCTGTAATATTTTTCCTATTTTCTTTTACCATATATTCCCATGCATACTTATAGATTTATTTAACTTTGAAAATTATTTTCCGGAATATATCAAATGTTAAAACAACTAATCGTAAGATGTGTCAAATCTGAAAAAGTAGAGCTGTTAAATAAAAACGGATTTCATATTTGGATTCAGCTCTACAAATATAGTTAAAATCAACACAAAGATTCCCGGCACCAAAAAAAATTTTTTTTGTAGGCCTGTGTTATTATTCACAAGTTTGAGATGATGGACAGTATAGAGAATATCAGTCCTGGCAACTACAGGACTCGAGCCAATTGTCCGTGTGTCGTACCATTGCTGCTGCGTAACGACTCGACGTAAAAAAACGCAACACCTATATTTTTAGTCGTCTGATGTGTCGCTATATGGCGCAATGTGCCTCGTTTCAATCCTTTTAACGGTTTTCGTAGAATAAATTCAGTTCGTTCTCTTTTTGATCACACCTTGTATGTTTTCTTAAATTATATTAAGAATAGCACGCTTTTATTCATTGAAACTTTAAATCAGGTTTTCAAGAGACAAATTTTTTCTTAAGTTGAAAAGGCAGTTATGGACTAAGAGAAGTCAGCGATTTTAAGCGATATTTTCTCCTCAAAAAATGCAATTGAAATTTGAAAATATCTCCAAAATAAAAATCCAATTTTTGTTCATCTTTTGAAGGGTTATATTATCAATTTCTATTTTTATTTTAAATTTTGGGAAAGGACGTTGTCGAGATATGAATGACTACCGATCCCCTGTGGGAAGTTGTCAGACAAAAAATACTACGCAGGAATTCGCTGCACATGTCAATGTTGCACCGGGTAACTTACGGTGAGCTGCCTCAAATATTGTGAGTTGAAAGGATGAAACTCCCTCCTTATCGTCCTCCGTTCAGAGATCCACGGACTAGAGGGTTCCTCTAGAAATAACGCTGATCTCCAGCCGCGGGCCATGTGCGCAGCGCCGTTTGCTAACCACGACCCAGTCACGCGTTGTCACTCGTGGTCACTAACCCCTCTGCGCCCGTGCCATCTGCCGTGACGTCCCACTTACTCCCCGCGTACTCTTTCTCTCAATGTCCACTCCCCCTCCACCTCTCTCTCTCTTCCACACCCTACATCCTCCATCTCTCCCTCTCTTTCACACACGCGCACATCTATTCTTTGAGATACTCTCTTTAGAGAAGTCAAGAAGCCGTCAAAATCCATGGATGGCAAACAATTTGATCCTTTGAACATAATTGTCGTTGTTTTCACGTCAGGAGTGTCACGCGAGAATATGCAATGTTGGTATAAAAGGTATCGGGAAAGATACTTCGAGATAAATGACAGACATTGCTGCAATGCCTCAAAATGTTTTTGAAATCGTCGACACACTTTTGCCATTGGCTTTTCGGCGACGCGAAGGCTTCCTGGTAGGCAGATGCTGGAGGGTCGGGTGTGAGTCGGCACGCTTTTGTTTTAATTGCAAGTGCTTCATTCTGTTTTATGGGTGGTATCCCAAGACCCCAATGTGTAGACGTAGATGACTACTACTAAGTACTACATTAATTAAGTCACCATTTGCATAAATGTATAAAAGCATTTTATCAGTTTTGTATGTGGAAGAAAACTTAGCCAAGAGTTCATTGCAATGTGATGATGTTAGCCTTCAGATACTGCCACTGCATGTCCCTAATAGTTGGCACATTAAATGCAGATTTTCTATTTTACTTCCCAAAATGTGTGAATGTACTATGAAATAATGGTACCACGTGGAAACGTATGAGCCAAAAAAAAGCTGAACCCCTTTTGATTGATGTAGAGTCAATGAAGATGTCAGTGGACAAGTGTGGGCCGGTGGGACAATGGTATGTTCAGGCTTTAGAAATTATCTAGCATAAACACTAATGAGGGGGGAGCCCTTCTCCTACCTGTGGCGTTGGGTCAAATTCCTTACGTTGGGTAGGGGAACGTTTTGTTTTGCACGTTCTTGGGGTGGTGGAGTTTCGGCTTGCTACTTACAAAAATGTAGCTTGTACGTTATTGGATAAATTTCTTACTGCATCCTAAGGAGCCAGTGTTTGTTGGTTTGTAGCATATGTAATTGCATGCGTGTAGAATGAAGGGAGGTAGATATGTATTTGCATGCGTGTAAGATGGTGGGGTGTTTCTAACAATATGGGCAGCACTGTGGATTTAAGTTTGCATGTATGTGCTGGTTTTGAATGCGGTTTTTATTTTTTCCATTTTTTGGGTGGTGACCTAACACCCCCCGCTACACGCCCTTGTGGCGGCTTGCGGGGTATTATGTAGATGTAGATGATGTGCCGGATTCACATTCGAATGTTATCTGAATTCTAAAACGGAATTGTGTTTCATTGAGTGTCAAGTGATCACTTTTCCCAATATTTTGAATAAACATAGATTTAATATTCATGCAGATGGCTCTTCCATGAATGTATACCATATTTGGTTTGTGGACTATAAATTTGTGGCTTCTACATGGGTTTTTTTCTTTCTAAATTACGGGTGGTGCCCTAAAACCCCCCACCACAGGCCTTGCGGCAACTTTCAGGGTATTGAGTAGATGTAACCGTTTGTGTGTTGTTGTAAAAACCCTTCCCGCCTGACCGCATTAGGATACCATTAAGTAATATAGTGCTCTTACAGTATTGTTTCTCTGTTTATGTTTGTTTTTAAATTTCCCCTCCTCTCCGTGGGGGAAGCCTCCTTCTACCTGCAGCGTTGGGTCAAATTCTTTACCTGTCCACTTGGGGAGGAGAGCCTTTTATGTTGCAGGTTCTTGTAGTAGTGAAATTTCGCCTTGCTACTTACCAAAAACTAGCTTGCACGATATTGGATAAGTTAGGTGCATCCTAAGTTGCAATTATTTGTTAGATGATAGCCTATATAATTGCATGCGTGTAGAATGAAAAGAGGTAGATATGTATTTGCATGCGTATAAAATGATAGGATTTTAGCATGAATGTATGCACCATTGGGGGTATCGTTTTGCACGTATGTGTTGGTTTTGAATGTGTTTTTTTTCCTTTTACGGGTGGTGACATAACACCCCCCGCCACACGCCCTTGCGGCAGCTTGCGGGGTATTATGTAGATGTAGATTTAGAAACATTAATTGAACTGAATCCAAATTAAATTCTGTAACCTCTATTATTTCAAAGATTACTCTGTATTTTTATTTTATTTACGGTAATCTGATATGGCGTTTGGAAGATTGTGATAAAATCCCATATATTCAATAAAGTTTTGAGTGCTTAAAGAGCTAACCTCAATTGTTACTCATTTTTACTTTCATTTCCATCATCTGCAAGAAAAAATTCAATGACTGCGTTTGAAACGCATGCAACATTTTGTATGGAAAATATCCACATATTCCATCACTTGTGCTCGTTATTCATCCAAATGTGTAGCGTACGATCGTGAATCATTCACCCTATTCAATACGTATATGCTTAATTGGGGTATGTCCTTGCTCACCGCGCATTTGAAAGTCTTGACCCTTTTGCATCCCCGCTTTGCCGAACGGAAGGCCGAGATAGACGCCGGTGCAACTAACTCTTTTACGCTGCCAGCGCGTTCACTTGCACACGAAGCTGTAGGCGGAAGGATTGCTTTGGTTGAAAGCCGCGAGTACAGCCAGAGCTGCGTGCGTTGGGATATGCGGTCCATTTCGTCAGGGAAGCTGGTCGGCCGGCCCGGCGCCCTCTCCCCATCCAAGAGGGGGAGGGGGGCAGGAGATCGCCCCATTTGGTGAGTAGAGCACGCGTCTGCATCTACTTAACACAATGCCTCACAGGCCGTCGCAAGGGCGTGTGGTGGGGGTGTCAGGATACCACTCGTAAAACAAAATGTAACCACATGCAAAACAACAAAAGCATACCAATTCGCATCCACGGAGTTATATACATTAATGAAAATACCAATTTTAACTTATTCATATATAAACAAATGTGCCAGTAGCTAACATATACAAGCTCCATGCACCTGCGAATGTACCATATGTCTTCGCGGCCTTTCCTTTGTCCTCGCTTACAAATCGATTTTCTTTAAAATTTATGTTGTGAATTTGATTTTTTACCAATGTTATTCCTGATTTTGCGGGGGAAGAACGAATATCGCTTCTGTCTACTTGTATTCCCCTTTCTTATCTTTCTGGTCTAACCTATCCAAAGAGTTTTTGCGCAATCATAATTCCATTTATGTCGCAGCTAAACTCGTGATCAGTTTTGGTACGTTTTCCGACGGTTTTCTCCCAAGTGGCGAGAGACAGGGAAAGCAGGGCGCTTCCTTCACGCTGTCGCCCAGAATACCGCTTCTTACTCTTCGATATCAAGAGAATCCGGCCGAAGTCCCATCCCTCGCCCATTCGACAGGGAGTGATGTTACTCCTCCCTAATGTGTGGGTTGATCACAGCGCAACGCTCCGGTTACCTTGCGATTTTAAGCCAAAAAATATATCCCCGAGTGTAGAGAAATTCAGGCGGTGAATGTCATGGAATGGAACGTGCGTAATTTGGAACCCGCACATGTTATTGAAAGAACGATATGGACCATAATTCGATAAATAAATACCATCAACCCGACTACGAGTAGGTTAGACCTGAAGAAGGGCTCCGAACTATCTAATTGACTTCGTCAAATGGAATTTTTTGAATGCGTTAGCCTGTTAATTGCCTTGTTGTAAACCCGTTGTCATATCAATTCGATTACCTAAGTAAAAGTAAAAAACGACACCAAATCACCAAAACCAAGTTCATAGCATAGTTTAATTTTTATTGTAAAAATTTTTGGCTATATCATTAAGACAAAAATTGTTTACAAATGTCACTAAGAAATTTGAGATCTTCTTCTCCGTAACATGCACTGAAAAAATTTGTTTTAATTTTCCTTTAATGTGGAAAATATTCAGGCAAACAGCCGGCCAACGAGGGGCACGGTAAGGTGAAGGGAATTCCCACTGGCCACAATGACAATTTAGGAAGAGCACATCTTGCGAAACACAATTAGGTTTTTTCATTCACTATATACTTAGCACGGAAGAAAATACACACAAGTTGACGCAGTATTTCTAGATTTCAAAAAACCCTTCGATAAAGTCCCATTCAATAAACTTTTACACAAAATTAAATGCTACGGTATCAATGAGAAAATAATAAATTGGATTAGAGACTTCTTGTCAAATCGCAAACAAATAGTAGTCATCGATGGATTGTGCTCAACGGATACAGATGTAATTTCGGACGTCCATCAGGGAAGTGTAATAGTGACTCTTCTGTTCTTAATATACATTATCGATTTAAGGGCACACGTTAGTAGCAATCTGAGATTATTTACTGATGGCACTGTGCTATACATGAAGCCAACTAGATAAGTAGTTTAACTAGTATAAGGAGCCAACTAGATCGCGAGTTACTCTCTAGAGGCTTAGAGACTATCTAGGATTGGTGCAAGAAATGAGGATTAATGCTAAACATATACAAATGCGCAGTTGAGAAATTTTGGAACAATGGAAGTGCGAACAGGACATACTCTACGAAAATGAGGGATCAGTACTAACCACGGCCTAACAAATAAAATATTGGGGGATTTTCTAACACCACTCCTTTCATGGGGAGCACATATCATCTACATGATGATATGTGCTCCCCATCCCTGATAGCCGCCGCAAGGGCGTGTGGCGGAGGGTGTTAAGTCACCACCCAAAAAAAGTAAAAACGAAAAACCGCATTCTAAATCAACATATGCATGCAAACCCAAATCCACAGTGGTGCATACATTCATAGAAATATACTACCGTTTTACACACATGCAAATACACATCTACCTCCATTCTCTTCACAAGCATGCAAGTACATATGCTTAATTATAATAATTAATTGCACCTTAGGATGCAGCAAGAAATTTATCCAAGAACGTGCAAGCTAGATTTCAGTAAGTAGCAAGTTAAGTCTGTAGTGAATGTAAAACCTAGTTATTTCACCGTGTCAACTATTTCAAGGTCAACTCCAGCTAATTTGTAAACGACTCCCGTGGTTCTTTTAAAGAAATTTACCACCGAACATCCATTCAGATTTAAAGGCATTCCCCATTGTTAACACCATTCATTAATGCAATCTAAATCATGTGCTAGAATTAAACGATCCTCATCCCCAGATATCTCCCGATAAATCACTGAGTCATCCGCGAACATCAGTATCTTACTTTTCACTTCGCGGTTCAAATGGTTAACGAAAATCAAGAAAAGTAACGGCCCGAAGACACTTCACTGAGGTACCCCCGAGGTGACTCGTATGTTCTCGGAACTAGGGCCGTCAAGGACTACCCTCTGTTCCCGCTCTGAAAGGAAGTATTCAACCCAATTTATTGCGCCTTTGTGTATACTTGCACACTTTAATTTATGGATGAGTTTACCATGTGGAACCTTATCAAATGCCTTTTGAAAATCTAAAAGGATCGCATCCACTTGCCTACCACTTTCACCCGATAAAAGTAAGTCAGGATTTGTTTGGTTTAATCTCTTTGAACAATTTGTCAATTCCTTGTTCGTCCACTGTTGTTTTGCCTTGGGTTCAGTACGTGCTGTTTTTTTTAAGATGCGCTGTGGCTACATCCTTCGTGAAAACCTTTTGGAAGAATTTATTTAGGATGTTGGCTTTACCCTCACTGTCAGTATGAATGATATTGTTAGAATCCCTTAAGCAAGTCTGAACTCATCACCCTTGGAGAATAAACAGCTGTTAAACAAGTAGAGATCCTCTAAAATTGAAACCAAAACACAGCTACGTAGCATTTACAAGACTTTAAACTTTAAGTACTCTGCGAGTATTTGGACCCTGGCCATAAAACTTTCTGGTCATATGCTAGGGAATTAAATGGGGTAGGCAAACGTGGCTTCATCTACATCTACATAATACCCCGCAAGCCACCGCAAGGACGTGTGGCGGGGGGTGAAGGTCACCACCAAAAGAAAAAGGAAAAAACAAAAACCGCAATGTTGCCTTTCTTTTTTCCCTTTTTTGGGTGTTGATCTAACACCCCCCGCCACACGCCCTTGCGGCGGCTTGCGGGATACTATGTAGTTGTAGATGTATCGCATCAAGTTGCCTTCATCGCAAACAATCGTCTTTATAAATGGGAAGTTTTATGGGCTTGCTTCCAGTCACGAGGAACTGAGCCATCTTCTATCGATTTTAGGAAAACAATTTCTAAAAAACGGGGCAATGTTTTCGGCTAATTTCTTTAATATTTTAGCAGGTATTTATTCCGGGCCAGGTGATTTGCTTGGTTTGATGCTACGTAGTAGATATTCTATTCCATTCTTGTTCAGTGTTATGTCGCTAACATGTTTCCCGGGTGGGTGTGAGGATCGTTTGGTGGGTTTGTACCTATATTGTAGAAAATCTGGAAAAACTATTTTTTAATTTTTGCTTTTATCACGCTGTCTGTAATAAATTCTCCGTTTTCCGTCTTCAAAGAATGTACAATTGGACGTTTTTCCTGTATCTTTGTTTTTGGTGTAACATAAAGGACTACAACGACAGAAGCCTATTCATGTGCTCATTTCATAGACCTCAGATTCTGGTACAGTTATTCTACACAAGCTCGACGACCAAATATCCTCTCTTGGTAATAAGGATAGAAAAATTATTACTATAATCGCTGGTGACACAAATGCACCGTCAATTGACTGGGGACTACGTAGGGAAATCCGCCTAAAACAGAGAATCATGCCAAGAACTCCATATATTCACAAAGCACTCCTTAGAAAAAAATGTTAAATCGCCCAAGCGGGGCCACAGCATACTTGATATTGACGCCACTTGCCACCCGCGGCGTCTAAGTAACAACTAGTTATACTCAATTGCATGTGCCCTTTCACTAACCTCCAGTTTGTTGTGTCAAAACCCTTCCCGCATGACCGCATTGGAATGCCATTAAATAATGTATTACTGTTTACAGTATTGTTTGCTCTGCCTTTGGTACCTAAAATTTCCCCTTCCATTCCCCTTCCCTCTCCGTGAGTGAGCCTTCCTCCCACCTGCAGCGTTGGGCCAGCTTCCTCACCTTGGGTAGGAGAGAGTTTCATGTAGAGCGTTCTTGTGGTGGTGGTATTTCGCCTAGCTGCAAACTAAATCTAGCTTGCACGTTCCTAATAAATTTCTTGCTGCATCCTGGGGTAAAATTATTTGTTGTAGTTAAGCGTATGTACTTGCATGCTTGTGGAGTAAAGGGAGGTAGATGTGTGTTTGTATGCGCGTGGAATGATGGGATGTTTCTATGAATGTGTGCACTGCTGTGGATTGGGGTTTGCATGTGTGTGTTGGCTTTGAATGCGGTATTTCTTTTTTCCTTTTTTGGGTGGTGACCTAGCACCCCCCGCCACACGCCCTTGCGGCGGCTTGCGGGGTATTATGTAGATGTAGATGTCTTCGCAACTTCTACGTCCCAAATTGTAACAAACATAATGGACGGAATCAGTGACCATAAGTCATTTTTTTGTTGAGTTAAAAACTAAGTTCCTGAAAAATAACAAAAAAAACGTAAAATATACCTATTCAACAAGGCGAATTTTTACGGACTACGTGAATACTTGGAAAAAGAATTGCCAGAATACAAGACAAAAACACTGCCACCGATAAGGAGAACACCTGGAATTATTTCTTAAATATTTTGCGCGAAGGAATGAAGACGTGTATCCCATCCAAAAATAAATGCGACAGTAGGGAACCTAGATGGTACAAGGGGGAAGTAAGATCGGCATTAAGACGACAAAGAAGGCTACAGTCAAATTTTAAAAAGTTTAAAAAGTTACGATATTGTTTAATTCAATATATCAAAACAAAGACTTAAAGAATGTCGTAGTAAAACAAAAAGTATCATGCGCACAGCTCTATGCCCTTTTAAATCTAAAATGCCAAGCGAATATCTTGAGAAAAATCCAAAGTCATTATGGTCCTATCTTGGTTAAATACAGGTTAAACGTCCAACTGTACATTCATTGAAGACGAAAAACGGAGAAATTATTACAAACAGCGTGATAAAAGCAAACATTTTAAGCATGTTTTTCCAGAGCCTCTACAATAAAGGCACAAACTTACCAAACGATCCTCCACACCCACCCGGGGAATACTATATATGAGCGACATAACACCGACCAAGAATGGAATAGAACATCTACTACGTAGCATCAAACCGAACAAAGCACCTGGTCCGGAAGAAATACCTGCTAGAATACCAAAGGAATTAGCCGAAGACATTGCCTCGTTTTTAGAAATTGTTTTACTAAAATTGATAGAGGATGGCTCAGAACCTCGTAACTGGAAGCAACCCCATAAAGGCGGGGATAGGGATAAACCAACCAATTACCGACCCATTTCTTTAACGTCGATCACATGCAAAATTTTAGAACACATTATTGTCAGTAACATAATGAGGTTTATAGATAGTAGGAAGATAATAAGTCACAACCAGCACGGATTTAGGAAGACCAGATCTTAAGAAACACAATTAGACATTTTCATTCACGATATACTTAGATCGGAAGAAAGAACACCAACAAGTCGATGCAGTATTCCTAGATTAAAAAAAAAACCTTTGATAAAGTCACACAGAACAAATTGTCACATAAATTTAGATGCTATGGAATCAAAGAGAAAATTATTAATTGGATTAGAGACTTCATGTCAAATCGCAAACAAATAGTCATGGATGGGTGGTGCTCAAAGGAAAGAGATGCAACTTCGGGCGTCCCCCAGGGAAGTGTAATAGGGCCTCTTCTGCTCTTAATATGCATTAATGACTTAAGCGCACACGTTGGCAGCAATCTTAGGTTATTTGCTGATGGTACAGTGGTATACAGGGAAATAAGGAGCCAACTAGGTCGCGAGCTACTCTCTAGAGACTTAGATACAATCTCGGATTGGTGCAAGAAATGAGGATTAATGTTTAATACAGACAAATGCGCAGTTTTGAAATTTTGGAACAAAGGAAGTGGCGAACAGGACATACTCTACGATATAAAGGGGTTCAGCACTAACTACGGCTAAACAAGTAAAGTATTTGGGGGTAGTTCTAACACCACGCCTTTCATTGGGAGCACATATCAGGACAATATGCGGATCCGCTTTAAAGAAACTTAGCTTCTTTAAATGGGTAGTGGGAAAAAGAAATGAGAAAGTTAAAGAGAGGTGTTATTTTGCTCTAGTTAGACCACAATTGGAATATGCCGCAAGTATTTGGGATCCTTGGGAGAAAATCAGGCAAAAGAACTAGATCAAGTCCAGAGAAAATCCTCCAGATTCGTGAAAAAAATAAATGACAAGAACACAAGTGTAACAGGTCTCTTAGCAGATTTTGGCTGGGACCCTCTTGAAATAAGAGGAGAACAAGCGAGACTTAAACTTTTAGAGAGATTCAGAACCTGCGAGTTGAACGATGACACAAAAGGAATAATGATGGCCCCTCACTACTTAAATAGCTCAGACCACAAAGAAGGGGGGTAGATTAAGGGTAAAATAAGGGAGGTAGATTCCAATACAGATAGATTCAAATACTCATTCTTCCCCAGAACAATCAGAAATCATAATATTAAGAATCCAACGTCCATTTAAAAATATTAAAAACGTTTAATTTAAAAGTCGGAACAAAATTAAAAATTCCAAGTTTGTGTATTTGTATGTTTGTTGGTAGTTTGTGGGTTTGCATGTGTGTGAAAGGGTTGGGGCGAAAGGGTTATTGCATGAATGTTTACAACTTTTGGTTTGTGCTCTAAAAATATTTGGCTTCTGCATGCGTTTTTTTCTAAATTACGGGTGGTTCCCTAACACCCCCCGCCACAAGCCCTTGCGGCGGCTTGCGGGGCATTGTGTGGATGAAAAGTAATAACAAACAGCACAGAGACTAAATAACTAAACTATTTCACAAATTTAAAGCTAACACCACACTACACTTCACTAGGGAAGAATATAGTATGCACCAATCGGCAGAAGCAAGGTAGAAAATGACGGGGAATTGTTTAGATGATATATGGAAGTAGATGTTAATTCAATGAATAGGAGTGATAAAGAGAGAGAGAGAGGAATCGGAAGATGGAGACAGTCACTCACTGTGAATTTGATCGTAGAGGCTGCAGCATTTGAGCCATAATATCTACATCTAAATAATACCCGGCAAGCCGCCGCAAGGGCTTGGGGTGGCGGGTGGTAGGTACCACCCGTAAAAGGAAAAAAACCGCATTCCAAACCAACACATGCATGCAAACCCAAACCAATACATTCGCGCAAAAATCCTATAATTTTATACTCATGCAAATACATAAGTTATACTCTAATAAATAACATCTAAAAATATGATGGGATCTCAGAAGGAACATAGAAGCAGATACTATTATGTGCCTGATGCGAAAGAAGTCTAATAGGAGTGATCAGTACCCATCTATATTTTATAAATACAGATTAGTCAATAGAAATGCAAGTTCTTTCTTTTTGATAGTTTGTAATAGGAAAAGAAACGGATATATATATAAACACCGCCACCATTACGTACAGCTTCACTGTTTCGTAAATACCGAAAGAATCTCAAAACAATGAATTCCACGCAATCATTACAAACAATTGATATTCATACTTTCTTTTTTAATCGCTAAAATCATGCTCTGTGTAATAAGGGATTTTAATTTGATGATTCAAAATAATACGAGCATTAATTCTCGCCGTGTCATGCGCAAGGTATTACGGCTTTAAGACCCGGTAGCACCCCTGACATCACAGGCAGAGAAGTTGCCAAATTGCTCCACGCCCGCTCTCCGGCAGAGCCCGGTCGCATCGATCTGCGCCCGCGATGCCTCTTCTCGTCTCATCCGCGCCTCTCTTGCCGCCTTAGACCTGTTTCCGCGCCCCACAGGAGGAAGCCCGGGATGAGACTCCACCGTATCTCGAAGATCCCTCCGAAGGAAACTCACTCTCGTGTTTACGACTCGGATTTTAATCCAAATGACAGCGTAGTGGTCGAATGGCAATCGAGTTGGATCTGTTGGGCTGCAATGGATGGTGGTTTGTTAACTTGACCGAAATTCCTGAGCGCAACATTAGTCGGTTGCCTGAATTGCACGCTTAAGTTTGTCATTCCAATTACCGCAGTCGACTCCCCTCACGGCACATTACGTCACAGGGCACCACCAAGGCATTAGCGTGTCAACATGACAGCCATATGAGAGTTGTTACGAAACTTTTTTGCATTTTATTTCCACAGATAATCGGAATTGAATAGGGCAGTTTATTCGCCGGGAAATTAGCATTTTCATCAATTACAAGCTAAAGAATGCCTTCAGAAGGCACAGGCTCACAAAACCGTTGAACCGTTGCATATATTGGAGAAATATCAAATTTTCTTTTCGTACCTACTGTGTGGTGAGTTTAATCACCCAATAACATTCAGCAATTTGTTCTTCCTTTCCAAAATATGTATCATAGCCCTACATAATACCGCGCAAGCCGTCGCAAGGGCGTGTGGCGGGGGGTGTTAGGTCACCACCCAAAAAGGGGAAAAAAGAAAAACCGCATTCAAAACTAACACATAAATGCAAACCCAAATCTACAGTGGTGCATACATTCATGCTAAAATCTTATCATTTTACACGCATGCATATCTACCTCCTTTCATTCTACACGCATACAATTGCATATGCTATCATCCAGCAAAAACTGCACCGAAGAATTCAGTAAGAAACTTATCCAATATCGTGTAAGCTAGATTTTGGAAAGTAGCAAGGCGAAATTCCACCACCGAAAGAACGTGCAACATAAAACGATTTCCTCCCCAAGGGGACAGGTAAAGAATTTGACCCAGCGCCGCAGGTAGAAAGATGGTTTCCCCGCGGAGAGGGACACTGGATGGCAGGGGAAATTTAGGGAAACAAAGCAACGCAAACGATACTATATAGAGCACTAGATTACGCAATGGCATTCCAATCAATCCAATGGCATTGAATCCGGCACATCATCTACATTTACTCAATACCTCGCAAGCTGCCGCAAGGGCGTGTAGTGGTGGGTGTTAGGGCACCAACCGTAACTTTGAAAGAAAAAAACCGCGGATAGTATTTGGTACAGAGATTTGGCTGTGTAATGATATCAATGACCAAGAAATTTTCCCATCAGATTTCACAATTTACCGACACAATAGAGGTACAAGACGCGGGGGAGGAGTTTTCGTGGCTGTGATAAGTAATCTTGAAAGCATCTATATCTACTTAACACCCCGCAAGCCGCCGCAAGGGCGTGTGGCGGAGGGTGGTAGGGCACCACCCGTAATTTAGAAAGAAAATAAAACCGCATGCAGAAGCCACAAACTAAGCATAGTATACATTCATGCAAAAACCCTTTCACCCCACACACATGCAAACATACGAACTACCAACAAAAACATGCGCCTACATTTACACCTTCAATTACATTTACACCACCTTACAATGTCTTTGCAATTTTTAATTGTGTTTTCACTTGTAAATTAAGTGTTTTTAATATTTCTGGAGGAACGTCGGTTTCTTACTATAATGATTATTGATTGTTCTCGGAAAGAATGACTAGTTGAATCCAGCCCTACGATGGACATGAAATTAGACACAAGAATCAATCCAATTTTCAATTCGGTACATTTCTTCTCGTATACACTTCTTTCGAGCATTCGTATGCATTGTGTAATTCTTTCTGATAATAGCGTCGTAGAAGTTCCAATTGTCATTTCCTCTACGACCTCAAACACTCCAATTCTTACAGTTTACAGAAAGTATAACTTGCTAAAAAAATAGTGTATGATGTGATATGCGCACATTGTAGCTTTAAATTTAATTAAAGTCATTTAGGCTTACTGTATTCCTTTAATGTTCTCATTCTTGCATGAATGTATACACCACTGGGGGTATCGGTTTGCATGTATGTGCTGGTTTTGAATGCGGTTCTTTTTCCTTTCACGGCTGATGACCTAACACCCCCCGCCACATGCCCTTCGACGGTTTACGGGGTATTAAGTAGGTATAGATTATTCTAACAGCAAAACCAGCCTCTTATCTCGGTCGTCGTTTGCACTTGAAAGAACTATTCTTCAAATCTTTAACCTTTAATTTCAATTAATGAATATATATATATATATATATATATATATATATATATGAGCGGGTCGTGGTGGTCTAGTGGGTAGAGCGTTGGACTACTGACCGGAGGGTCCCAGGTTCGATTCCCGGGCAAGGCACTTTGGGCACCTGCAGCTCCACCTAGTTATGCTAGTTGATTTTTCGGGTACCAGATCTTTCTGGGAAACCATAACCGGCACAGGGAAAGGAACTGGCCCCCCTACCCTGATGTGTGAGTATTCACACGCCGTCGGGCTTGGTACATGGGTGAGCTCTACCATCACCTACTAACTTCGGGTTGATTACTGTGTTTATGGTTTATATATTATATATATAATTTTCCTAACCTGTATCTGCCTCCGTTAAGTTCAGGAATTGAATGCCTCTCTTCCTATATCTCTCCCTAACTTCCCAAATATTTAATCCACGTAATATCCAGCAAGCCCCCGCTAAGGCGTGTGGCGAGGGGTGTTATTGTATCTGCCATACACGCACTAATATCATTTTATACCTGCTTTTGAATATGATTTACCTCACATGCTAAAACACTCGCGTAACGTATGCGTGTCTATTAGCATCATACAATGAAAGATCAAAAGTATTGATCCCATAATAAACATATTCCGGTGATTTGGTTCCATTTTGGCATGGCGTGCGTAACATGCGAAAAAAGAAGGAACATTTGAATCTCCCGATGCAAGACCGGGATTTGGGCCTTTAAATCATGATTCAAGTACATTGAAATTTCCTGTGATTATTTAGTCCTTTATGAGATGAGATATAATTCCACAAAACTAAATGCTTATATAACTGACTTTACTTTTGGAGAAATATTGATTTACATATTTTTCAAACATGTGACTGGGTGCTCTAACTTTTACCCCAGACTTTAATACAGACAAGGGCAACTTTATAGCAACTTAAACCACACAAAGAGTGCTTTCACCAGAGGGGCCCGGCCCAAATGTGTCGCCCGGTTGCGAGTCCAAGACTGCATAGGTGCTTCACCCCTGCAGAACACGCGGATGCAGTAATATGTTCCGAACGCATAGCACAGGTATTTCGTGTTTCATTTTGAATTTTCATTAATTCGTGAAAGATCCTGTTGAATCACCGAAGCTGCATATTTTATCACAGTAACTATACAGTAATTTGTGAGTCAGTGTAATATTAATATTCTATGAGGAATACTCGCCAAATGGTGAACTATGCTCGTAATTTGTGAAGAATCAAGAACCCGTATTGTCAATTCCGATATATATCATTTCATTTATTAACACTTTGCAGTTTATCGGAACCTCGTGACATCTATAGGCACACACATGCACGCACACACATACTGGAGGCCTCCGGAGAGTAAAATATATTTATTAATATATAATCCTACAAACCTAACTTTCAGGTAGCACGAGGGTAATCCCAATGTCTTCGTTTCAGCAGTAAGCATCTCGGGGTTACCTAGAATGGAAATTCCTCCAAGCACAAAGGGTAAATACGAGAAAAAGGCTATTAATTAAACAGATACAGGATACTTGAATTAACGTATGACTACGAATAAATCATTGAGTAAATCAAAATAAGAAAAGGCTCTTATTATATTAGCAGATTGGACCGATGGGATATGAGAATTTCACTATAAAACCAATAGAATCAGTGATGCTTTATTTGCTTACATGATTCCCCACCACTTAAAAAAAGCCTAATAACGCAAAATTTGCGTCAATGAGTCTCTCACCACTGGCCTCGAACACGTACGAATTTAGCGACTGAAGTTTGTGACCTATTGCCCCCTGTCATACGAATCCTAGGCAGTTTCGGACTCCGGTCACACTCACCACCAGCACTGCCACTGTCTCCTTCGAACACCGTTCCTCAAACTGTAAATCCCTCAAATAAACGATGATGTAACTGAAACTCATTAGATCAGCAGTTGGAAAGCTGCTGCAACATCTACATAAATACCCTACGAACCACCAAAAAAGGTGTGTGGCAGGGGGTGTAGCACCAGGAGGAAATGGTAAGGGATGAGGGGGTAGAGGTGGGGGGAGTCAAATAGGTGGGGGAAGGTGGGGGGAACTTGTAAGAAAAAAATATATATCCACGCGCAGTCCCTAACCTGTACTGAATACTTATTGTGTTGAACTGACTCCTGGGGAATTTCGACTGCAAGCATTCTGGTCTCTTATCGTTCTAGGAAAAAATGAATTTTTAAACCTGTCAGTCTTGCAGTCTATCCCTCTAATCTTACCTTCGTGATCCCTCCGACCGTAATACGTTGGGGTTCGTATTATATTCTTGATGTCATCGGAAAAGGGCCATCTTTAAATGTTTTTAATAAGTTTAATCTATATTGTTAAATTTGGATTGCCACCTGCAATGCTCCCTCGTAATATTTTGGTGACATCAAGGGCTTCTCCTCGAAAAGCTTCTTCACTGAAACTTATTTTTAAAAACCAGCTAGCTATTGCCTCTTCAATTACCAGAATTTGAGCGTAAAGCGAAAGAAAGAAGATTAATATTTTCCTTAAAATTTTGTCTTGTGGTTTCAAATATAAATTAGTCCCTTACAGCTCCCTTGTAGCCTTTTCCAATTGGATTCAAGCAACCCGGTGTCGTTTAACATGCCTAAAACAAATAATCGTGGATTTCTTTTTAGATATGGAAGCCTAGAAGTGTGTACAGGTGAACTTCTCATTTTTTAGTAATTTTGACCAGTGTTTTATCTTCACTATAAACTTATAAACAAATTCCTTTTCGTAAACCCTAGTCATTATTTTCCTCCCTTCCTTCAAACAAGCCAACAATTTCAAGTCCAACACTTTTTCTGTGTTCAAAGAATGAAGAACTAAGGTTTTTTCCTGCTTCGTTATCATCAGATATATTGTTGAGAACTAATTATGGTTTTATCCAACCCCATTCAGTTCTCCCTTCTTTTGCTATTGGTTTCTGGAACTAATCTATTTTCCTTCACTTCCTCTGAAACTTTCTTATTCCCTTTTCTCTCGGCCAAGCGCTTTTCCGTTTGTCTCTTCCAGAATCATATTTCCAATGCCTCAAGCTTGATTCAATCCACTTACCCCATAGTGTGCGATTCATATTCATCTAATAATAACTCAAACCGATCGGTTATGTGAATTACCCTATTGTCTCAAATATTTTTTGATATTTTCTTTGCAGCTAAAGTTATTCTCAGGATCATCAACAAAAGGATAGAGAGTAAGGCCAATGATTACTGAGGGGATGATCAGTTTGGTTTTAGGAAGGGGAGAGGTACACGTGATGCCATTTCAGTAATGAGATCACTAATCTAGAGGAATATAGAGTACAACCAGGACGTATATATTGCCTCTTTCGTTGATTTCGAAAAAGCGTTTGATAGAGTGAATTTGGAAAAACTAATGAGTATATTGCAGAAAATAGGAATAGATTGGAGGGACCTGGATACTTATCTGCAACCTGTACATGTCTCACACTGCTCAGGTGCGAGTGGGGAACGGAGAGTCCGGATGGACGGTGTGAGGAAGAGGAGTAAAGCAGGTTTGCCCATTGTCACCGGTGCTGTTCAACGTAAATGTGGAGGAAATGATTGAAGAGGCATTAGAAGAACTGGAGGTGGGAAAGAAAGTCGGAGGGGAATTCGTAAAATTGGTTAGGTTTGCTGATGACCAAGCATTAGTTGCTCAGTCAGCCAAGGGGTTGCAAGTATTGTTGAGTGAACTGGAGGTTCAGTGCGACAGATATGGGATGAGAATCAAATTAATAAAACAAAGGTTTTGCGATTTTCCAGAATGAGAAAGGCTAAGCTAAACATTAAAATAGGAAGGGAAAAATAGAGTAGGTAGAACAATTCATGTATCTCGGAAATGTTTTGGACCAATACGGTCAAAGTAGTAGTGACGTAAGGAGAAGAATTGCGCTAGGCAAAGAGACTTTCACAAGGAGGAAGGAGCTGATGATGGGGACATTGTGTAAGGATGTTAATACAAGACTCGTGAAATCATTGATATGGAGCGTAGCTATGTACGGCGCGGAAACGTGGTCGCTGAAGCAGGAGGATAGACGTAGATTGGAAGCTTTTGAAATGTAGGTGTGGAGAAGAATGGAGAAGGTGAAATGGACCGAAAGGAAAACAAATGAGGAAGTACTGGAGATGGTGGGTGAGGAGAGGGGTTTGTTGAGAGATATCCTATGGACGCAGGAAAAATGGATGAAAGGCTTATTGAGCGGTAGTGGAATGTTGAATAAGGTAATAGAGGGGAGGATGTTGGGCAAACGAGGAAAGGGCAGGAACAGGATAGGGATGTTGGACGGGATGAAGGGAGGAAGGAAGTACACAGAGATGAAGAGGGACCTGATATAGAGTAGGTTTTCTTAGGAGTCACAAAATATTTATTTGATAGTTATGTCCATCCGAAAACCTACCTTAGCCGGTAGATTACCTAATAATAATAATTTTCTTTGCATGAAAACCTTGTCTCTGCAAAGCTATTATTCGTTTAACTTCCATCTGGGATTTATTTTTGACTTCAACAATGTTCTTCGATCAGTCTGCTATAAAGGAAACATTTTCAACCTGCTCAAAGATTTTTTGTGCGCTTTATCAATTTATTGACTTTGTATTTAGAACTGACCGACTGTGAAAATGAAACCACGAGTTGAACATGAGTGAAAATTGAACAGCAGCAGTCCATGAAGGTGAAAAAGAAACCTTACACTTCCACAACTTCCAAACACTTTCTTTTTTTACCCTCATCACGAAGGAATTCCGCAAAGTTAAACCTGAAACTGTTATGTTTAGCAGCAGTTCAGTCGAGAGAATACCCTTACTCCCCACGCTCCTCTTCCCTCGGGCTAACATCTTCATTCTCTCGCCAGGAGTAGAAAAAAATCATGCAGAAATTGTTATTCCTTTTTTCGCGAAAAGTAATTATTGTCTCAGGAACGAATGTAAATTTATACCTACCGGTCAATTTAGTCTTTCCTCAAAACAGCCCTTTGAAAGTTCTTTTTTTTAATGACACTTGTTCTAATACACTCCTTTCGTTAATTCAGCCACTCAATCCTCCACTCGTCTCTCCATCCCTACTAGGCATCCACAAGACAACCTCCTCGCTCCGCCACCCTCATCTTTAGTCCTCTCCGGTCCACAAACGCCTCAGCCCCCGACTCCCTCGCGCTCCTCCGCCGCCTTCTCGTTCCCAAACAGCCTCACCCCCTGCACACCCCTCCGCCGACCCAACCCCTCCTCTACATCCGCGCCAATCTCCATCGCCTCAACCCCCCCTCCCCAGTATTCCTCCACCACATCGTCCCCTCCTATCTCCCTCCCCCTTTCCCCTCCCACACAGCCCTCCACGCCTTCTTGTTCACCTGCCCTCCTCCACCCCATCGTGCCCCCACCTCAGCCCCTGAGACAGTCGCCCGTGACGAGGATACTCCTCAGCTTTGTCTCTTCTTCCGTCTAAATGAGCATTGTAACAGAAAAAGCAGCAATGAAGAGTTCGCCAATATTTACCGGTCACCCCCATAGTTATATACCATAGTCATCCCACTCATTCCAGTGAACGAAGAATGGTGCTTTCGAGAATCATGCTGGGAGAGACGGAGATAACGGGGTCTTGTTATCACTCTTGCAGCCCCCATCCTTACCTGCCCCGGGCTTTTCCCAGAATTCCAATGGGCATGACTCGTTGGTGCCCCACACGGTTTCTTTTGCTTGTTTCCACGGTATCCCTTGCGGTCGTTTTCTGGCTTCTTTTTTCTCATGCTTCATGAATGTCACTGGATTCAATTGCTTCGAGAGTCACTGTATTCTGTGGTCGCTCGTGCATAGATCGGTCATAAAAGGGTAGAGTAGGAAATATTTGCTCTGCTTCACGGTTCGAAAATTCAACTTCCGTGGATGAAACTCAATTGATTGGGTTCCAGAAAAATGCTGTATTACGTGGACAACTGTGGATGGAGCGGTTTGACAGGTCAAATTTATTGAGGCAGGACTCCTTCATGTGCAAAGATGGTATCAGTCACGCACGACCCACGCATGTCCAGCTCTCTAAACTTACCCACGACAGGAAATCAATGCGGGGTACCTCGTTTTTATCACACGAAAACAATTATTTCTAGTGCCAGATTTGTTTTCATAAAGTTCAATTGTCAACTGTGTATAAGGATTTATTCAATGTATAACAAACGCTACTATGAATATTACTTCATAGAATATTTCGGCATAAATACAGGGTAATCCCAGAAGTATCCGACCCAACAAAGAAAACAAAAAATTCGGAAAAAATGCATTTAGTTTTCAACATAATCTCCTTTCAGCAAAATACACTTTTCCCAGGGATGTTCAAAAAGTTTGATAACCTCTTTCTGGTACGAACTGTCTCGCTCCTCGTAATAGCCATTAACTGCCGGCATCACTTCTTTACGGTTGGCAAATCTTTGACCACCGAGGCATTTTTTCAAGTTTGCAAGAGAAAATAACTCGCGGAGGATATATCTGGCGAATAGGGTGCAAGACCTAATTCAAACTTTAATTCATGAATGTTGACCATTGCAATAACGAATTTGTGAGCTGGTGTATTGTCTTGATGAAACAGCATTTTCTTCTTAGCCAAATGCGGCCACTTTTGCTTGATTTCTCCGCTCAAAGGTATCAACAAGGCATCCATCTTGCACACAGCTTTCTCATGTCCATATTTTCAGTTAATATTCGATATACCGCAGTTTTTAAAATACCTACTATGACTGCTAGCTTGCGCACTGTCGGTCGACGATCATCCAGTACCATCTGCGGATTTTCGTTATCGTTTCTGGAGTGGTCACCTCATTTGGTCGACCAATTCGATGCTCGACTTGACAGCTTGTACGGCCTCGTTTAAAATATGCTACCCAATATTTTGATGTTGTAAACGAAGGAGCAGACTCACCCAGAGTAGAATCCAGTTCAGCTTTTATTTTGGTTGGGCTGAGGTCTTTCAAATAATGTATTGTATCACATAACGATGACCAATTTTCTCCATTTTCACAAATTCACTGAAAACGTTCTCTATTGGTGGCTGGCAAACAAATACTAAACAACGTGGCATCTTCAAACTTGAAACATATGCTTTATAGATTGTGTACTTTGCAATACAGTGATTTTGCAAACAACTAACGCCATCTCCTGGTCAGGCTGGGTACTTCTGGTACCACCCTCGTATATGTATTGATTCAACCATACCATTGAAATCATAATCACAAAAATCTATCGTCAATTATTTCCTGCATCGCCATCCATATACGATATTACAAGATGTCTAAGGTGATGACCAGAGAACTTTTTCAAGTTGAATTCCGATAAATCTTCGTAGGTCTTCCGGTATTCGAATTTACCGGCAAGATTTGCTCGAAGAATCGCCAAATATCTGGGCAAACACAAGAATGATTGTGGGAGCAAACGCGACAGAATTCGATGAATCTTAATGAGATTCAGGGACGCGGGGGCACCCGCAAAGACTTACCTTGCGGGTCTGGCAGGGGGGGCAGGGGAAGGCAGGGCTGAAAGGCAGGGGGGAAGGGCAGGGAGTGAAGCGACTCAGTTTCTTCGACGGAACCGCTCCGCTTCTCAAAGCCCCCACCCCGTCTGCATTTCCCCTCCGCCTCATCCTCCCCCATTCCGCCCCCACCACATCCCATTCGCCCCCGCCCCCTCCGTCGCCGCCCCCGGCCCCTCTCCCCCATCGTGCTCTCCGTTGCCCATCCCCCGCCCAACCCCTTCCCTCCTCGCCCGAAATTTTCGTCGTCCCCCTTCCTTCCTCCACGGCCTCATCCACTCCACCTCTTCCATCGTCTTCCATCCAATCCCCACCGTCACGCGCTCGATCCCACCCCGCCCCCCGCCGACTGTCTTCCTCCGCAGCCTCACCCCTCCATCCTCCTCCACACCCTCCCCTCCTTCGCCCTCGTCCTATCTGCCTGCACTCCTCAGTCTAAACGGACCCTCTCCATTCATTGTCTTCCCTCATTATGCCCTCATGCAGCTACCCCCCCTTTCCCGCCCGTCGCCTGCGTCCCTTCACCTCCGCACCCTCCCGCAACCAAGCCTTCCTCATTATTCCCCGCTCGCTCGCTCTCTTCCCGCCTCCTCCCTTGCATTTCACGTCCCGCCCCTCTCCTCCGCCACGCGCACCGACACTTCCCATTTGCATCAACTCCACCTCTTACCTAATCGCCGCTCCCCGCACCCTCCCCTCCTCGCCGCACCCCGTCCCCCCTCGGACTACCTTCAAAGATGCGGGCCGAGGGGAGCTGGCAATAATTGCTCCCGTGTCGCCGACCTCAAGCTTTCATCTCCGTGGTTTTTTGCTTATTTGTCTTTCTTCACACCCATCGTACGACTCCCGCAAATTTCTCTTTTAAAACCGTGCAGTTTTTTCCTGCGTCAAGTCTTCTCATGGCCGTGCCTTCTCTCCGCCTTAGAATTTCGGCAGCAGACATTCCGCATGGAGGCTCGGGACGAAGTCGGAAGGGTCGGGAGCCTTGATTCATTCGTTCGGGAAGTTTGGCATTTCGCGGCAACGGGTGAGGCGCACTCGCCGCGGCTAATCTTGGATTAGCGGCGAGAGAGGGCATTCGGCACGCTCGCCTCGGTGGTGGATCGAGTGCGTCGGAGTGATATGCGGTGCGCAGGTGAAACACGTCCGGGCGGGGGGTATGGAATCGGAGTGGCACGGGAGCGCAAATGGGAGCAGGCCTTCGTCACTCAGGAGGTGGCGCGGAATCGTTGAAGGGGCGATGGCTGAAGGCATAATCGAGAACAGTTGAAATGAGGAAGGGCGTCGAGGTATTGAGCGGCGGCGCATTTGATTATTTCTTCACTTTTGCCGATGATTTTCCTCTCCGAGAAGCCGAAGAGACGTGGCGGGGGACGAAATTCAGCCGAGCGAGGGGGCAAATAATGTGGGATGAGCTGCCCCCTGGCGTGGCGTGCTTCCCTTATGCGCTGGGGAGTTCGAGGGGCGGGAGGCGGCCAGGGGGCCAAGGGGGCGATCCACTCCGACCCTGGACGAAAGAGAGGCTGACGTCGGCCACGGCACGTTGGCGCGTGCCCCCACCCCCTCGTGCCCCCACCCTCCGCCCCCCGGCCGAGGCATCGATTCGCCGGCGACGCGCGCTCGGGCCCTTGAGCGCGCAAGGAGAGGAGGCCGTCGACAAGAATTGCGCCATTTCCCTCTCTCGGCTGTGGGAGCCCTGCCCGGTTGGGGGGGGCGGAGAGGGGGGGGGGCAGGAAGGGCAGAGGAAGGGAAGGGTTGAGAGGGAGATGCGGGAGTGAGAGAGTGGGTTGGGAGAGTCGAGGGGATCGATCCCCGGCCACGCGGGTTCCCGCCTTCCTCTCGCCGCCACGGCCCACGCCCCCCTGTCCGCCCCCGGGGGGGCGGGAGCTCGGCCCCCGCTCGCACGTCGGAGAACGGGGCGGGGGTTAGATGGTGGGCGTTGGATGGAAGCGGCGGCCGTGTGGAGGCGGCGGCAGCGGTTGGGGAGCGGTGGTCGCGTGAGTGCGGCGGCTGGTTTGGGTTGATGCCGCGGGGGGCGCGGGCGGCGCGGGGTGGGGCGGAGACGCCTCGGATGGAGTATCTCAATTGTGTCTCCGAGCGTCAAGGAGGTTGGCGGCGTTCCGTTGCGGGAAAGAACGAGGGGAATTCGCCGAGGCAGTGCGTGCGACGTTCTCGGTGTGAAGGGAGGAGTCCGTGAGAGCAGGGCAATCTTAAATGTTTTACTCGTTTCCGGGATCAAATTTATGAATGCATGTGACAAATTTAACCTTACTCTCTGCTTCTGCTGAACGATCTTCCCCCACATGTAACCTCTTCCAACCAAATTTTTCTTTTGTTCATAAATTTCTACAAGTGAATATGTCGTTTAAAGTCTTCTACACTATTTGCCTTAGATCCTCATTCAATCAAGTTTTTTCTGAATGAAATTCATTGGGCGAGCGCGTTCCCTGCTTGTGCATTCCTCCCTGGCCTCTTCCTCTCACCACCTACTTTCCCCCTTTAGCACTTATCTCCATCCCACTCCCCCTTTCCGGTTGCCCTCCCTCCTTCTCTATCTATGTACCTTTGACTCCCCTTTCCCTCCACCCTCTCCCATTCCTCCCCCTCCATCCACCCTCTCCCATTCCTCCCCCTCCATCCAACCCATTTTTAGCCACCCATCGCAACACTCCCAGAACCCCCCTCTCTCCCCCTCTCTCTCCCCCTCCATCTCTTCCCTCTAAACACATCCCCTCCCATCCCCTTCACTGCCTCTCACCCTCACTTCTCGTCATTCACTCAATTAGGCTCGCTTTCGCTTCTCATGTTATCTTTTTCCATTCCATGTCATCTAATTTAAGCTAGTCCTTTAATGTCATCTCACCTCTTTCTTGTCCGTTTCTTAGTTTTATATTTGCATTTTTCAAATTTGGCTTTGGCTTTTTCATATCTTATTTTTAGTGTAACAAAAGTATGTAGCATTTTAATCTGATGTCAATACCCTCTCTGGAAATGAATGAAGCAAAGGACGTTATTATGATAGCAGTAAAACATTGAGATTCCTATCATAGGAGTTACTCACCGTGTCCAGTGGATCTTAGCTATTATCCTTTGTGAGGCCCTGACCAATTCGAGCACTCGAAATAGCAGACGAGCGCTTTTCACGCTGTACCAATTATAGGTGGGCGTCGTCCATTTGTCCAGACCACAGTGATGACCGGCGAATGGTTCACAGCTTGACAGTATTTTCCTCTTCGTGATAATTTTTATTTTAAAAGGACGAAGGACATAATAATTTATTTTTTCCCCATGGACTAAAACCTTATCGTAGCGGAACCACATGTACGTTCTGATGGTGCCAAGCCAAGGTGCTGACGGTAATGGGACTGATAGGGTGACGCATGGATAGGAGATGACGTGAGGATAGGAGACGAAAGGTGGTCTGCGCAGCGCATTCTCCTACGCGAAGCGGCTGCAAAAGCAGCCGACCATAGTGGGGTGGCGATATAAAGGACTGGTGTCGCGTTAAGAACAGTAATGAGGAAACCTTATATCTCTCCCACTGTTATTCTGAGATAACACCATGGATGAATGAGAACGTCGAAAAATAATAATGAGAAATGGAAAACTGGACTGGGCCCTCTGGTCCGCGTGTCGTACTCGGCAATGGAGAAGGCAGAACTTTCGCGGTCTTCATCGCACGACATCAAATGGAAGGGGAAGAGTGTAGGAGATAAGGCAGAGGACTGAAAAAGAATAGGGACTTGGTAATATTACTATGATGTTTAGGAAAAGGGAATTAGAAAATGTTCGTCGAGAGATTGAGAAAGAAAATATAGACATTTTAGCGTTGTGCGAGGTTAGACGGAAATATAGCGGAGATTCCAGGAAAATATTTTTTACGGTAGAGCAAAACGTATTGGAGGAGAAGAGACTCAGGGATGGGCGGGGTACTGAGCAAATAGGTTTTCAGGAATAGTAAACCTAGAACTGATAGAATATTATAAACAGAGTTAAACGCTAAATCAAAGAAATTAACTGTTATTCCGGCCTACGCGCCGACAAGGAATTTAAAGGGTTTGTATGTGACCGATTGGAGCAAATTATGACGGAGGCGTTGGGAGGAATGAATGATTTGATAGTGGCGGCAGATTGGAATGCGACGTTGGGCGAAACGAGAGGTGGAAGTGAGGAAAGAGATTGTGATTTAGTAACAAGGATTAATGGCGTGGAGAAGGCAATAGAGGAAATGGTTTTTGATTTGGTAGAATGAATGGTCTACATCTACATCTACATAATACCCCGCAAGCCGCCGCAAGGGCGTGTGGCGGGGGGTGTTAGGTCACCACCCAAAAAAGGAAAAAAGAAATATCGCATTCAAAACCAACACGCACATGCAAACCCCAATCCACAGCAGTGCACACATTCATCGTAACATCCCATCATTCGACGCGCATGCAAACACACATCTACCTCCCTTCACTCTACAAGCACGCAAGGACATACGCTTAACTACAACAAATAATTTTACCCTAGGATGCAGCAAGAAATTTATCACGAACGTGCAAGCTAGTTTATAGCAAGTAGCCAGGCGAAACACAGCCACCACAAGAACGTTCCACACAAAACTCTCTCCCACCCAAGGTGAGGAACCTGGCCCAACGCTGCAGGTGGTAGAAGAAATAGTTTAGTAACCACGAACACTTGGTTTAAACATTGAAATTGGTGCACATTGGAAATCACCGGAAATTCTGGGAAATATCAGTTATACGGTATTAAGGTTGAGCACCGATTTAGGAACAGATTATTAGTACGCACAGTTTTCTGAGTGTGGATTGAAGTAATAATTTGATGTGGTTGAAGTGTGGGAACAACAAGGAAAGCGGATGAGGAGATTGAGCGCTAAAGCATTAGCTAAGACGTTGGAGGAGGCAGTGAGAACAATGAAAGAGTGCCGACAGAGAGAAGGATACGGCTGAAGAAAGATTGAAGCATCTTAAAGAAGGGAGATCAAAACCTGCTTATAAAGCCATACGGGTCCATAGGAAAGTGATCCGGAAATAATATTAGGTTGGAGAAAAAGAAATCCATTATTATCACGGTAGATGGCTGTAGTGATCGATATCTCGTAAAGTTTCGATCAAACAATTACAAAAACAATCAATTTTCAATCAATCAATTAAACAAAGTTTATGGTCGTTGTCAAGGTGATATTTGACACCAAAAAAATTCTTTTGCTGTTTTTTGTTTGTTCCATTCAGTTGTGAGTTACAGGGTGTTAGCAATGGAAGTCAACAAAGGGAAAATTCGGTACCTTTTACAGTTTTCCTTTTAAAAAGGCGAAAATGCAAGCCAGACCACTGAAATTGTCAATGGTGTTTATGGTGCCGATACTTTCACAGCTAATTACGTGCAATTTTGGTTTCGTCGATTCCGATCAGGCATTTTTGATGTTAAAGATGTACCTCGCACAGACAGGCCCGTCATCGAAAATGTCGATAAAATCACAAAATTAACGGAAGTTGACCAGCATGTTAGTAGTCGTAACATCGCCCAGGAGCTAAAGATCGACCATAAAAGAGTTTAAAACCATTTGCGCAAAGCTGGTTTCACAAAAAAGCTCGGTGTTTGGGTCCCACACCAATTAACACCAAGAAATATGATGAATCGAATTTCCATCTGCGAAGCCCTGCCCAAACGGAATGAAATCGCACCATTTCTTAAACGGATGGTGACTGGGGATGAAAAATGGGTCACATAGGATAATATTGTGCGAAAAAGATCGTTGTCAAAGCGTGGTGAACAGCTCAAACCGTGGCCAAACAGGACTAACGGCCAGGAAGGTTCTAGTGTGTACATGGTGGGACTTCAAAGGAATCATTTGTTATGAGTTGCTTCCGTAAGGCCAAACACTAAATGCAGATCTCTACTGTCAACAACTAGACCGTTTGAAGCTAGCGATT